>VXBW01002127.1:169396-360107 GCA_013400375.1 Thinocorus orbignyianus
AAAAAGCATTCTGTGTTGATTATTCTGTCCTAAATACACATAAAGCTACTTAACATGAGCTAATTCAGATATCAGAAGCGATGTGATCCTGCTAGCCCATCCATAGCGCTGTGCTAACCTAATGAAACAAGGCATATCAGGCAGCATGGATTTCTACTTGGTGTGGCTATATGGGTTCTGGTACCAAAACCAGCTCATTTAGAGTTAACTTAGCTCATGCATCTCCAGTCTGCTTGCACTATGCAGTAGACATGCCCTGAAATAACACAAAAATGAATATAAACATAATCTACAAAGAGCTCTAATTAGAGCACTTTCATGTGGTTTCTTCCAGTATGTGTTTCTTTAATAACATCCATGAGTTACTCTTGCTTTTATGCATTTTACTGGAACTGGAGGTGGTCAAGTTTCAGTGCAGGGTGGAAGAAAGTCCTGCCGTGCTCTGACTGGTTCTGCTGGGTGAAGGTGCTCTTACCGGGGTACCTGCACTTTGCACATGGGGGCAGCTCTGCGGGGGCAGTGGTTGTGAATAGATGTAGGACTGATAACTGAGAATACCTTTCTTCAGGGATTTTTGTTTGTTTCTTGTGTGTTTTTGTCTTTGGTTTTGGGTGTTTGTTTTTTTCAGACTCCGTAATCATGTTCCATTCTAACTGCAATAATTTACTTCAGACCAAGATACAGATAAGAGGTCCTAGCCATCTCTTACACCTCCAGACTAGCTGCATGGCTCGTGCAGGGTGATTAGGATTGTGACAGTTATGTGCTTCATCCACCACAGCCACAGAGACCCAGGTGCTTCCCAGGCAGTTAAGAAGACCCAAATACTGAGCAAGCAGCTGCACAAGACACGCCAAGCAAGAGGATATACCCAAATTCCTCCTACATACTCCACATCAGAAACCATAGTCATGACTCTACTTCAGACTCTGTACCTTTGGGATCTTGAGTGTGGCAGATTGAAAAAGGCTGGTCTGGGTTATCCAACTGCACTGCTGCCTACTCCTTAAAGCATTCACTTGGGAAGTGCAGGCTTTGCACACTCATGTCTTTTCATCCTCACAGAATTAAAACTTATATCTCCATGTCTCCAAAACACAAGACTCAATTGACTATAACACTGAAGGTATTCTCCATTCAACGTGATAAGGAATAAAAGATAAGGGAGACACACTGCAGGAAAGGGACTGCAAGATGAGCAGACAAGAGAAGAAATGACCAGAAGGGAGCTTCACTCCATAATCCAATAGCAAAAGCATTAACTTAGGGCAAGAGAAAGGGAAAACCTCACTTCACTGCTTCCATTCAGTATTAAACTGCCCTTTCACATTCTTGTTGAATGAATCCCAGCTTCCCAGCCCTAGCTCTGCTTTCCGTATTTAAGCAGAGAAACCAAAGAGTGCAATTTATGTTGCCCTGTGTTGTTCAGCAGCTTTTGAAACATAAACTCATTTTTCAGAGATAATCAGTTGTCTCCTGGCAAAGACACCTCGAAGCAGACTGTTTATTTCCCATCCCTGTCCTCAGGCTCCCTCTGAGGTGAAGGCTCAGCTGTCCATGTTTGCTCTCTCCGGGGCGTTTGGAGGGACAGCCTGAGCAATGGTACATGCGCCATCAGCCACAGGACGTCCTTCTCGTGAGATGCTGCTGCCACATTGATGCCATATGCCTTTTTATTTGATGGCACCTGTTCACACAGTGTGAGTCAGGAAAAGGATTACTTTCACAGCAGAATGGGAAACCATAGAGAGTTTGCGGGCAGGCAATGTTGTATTTGCAGTAGGTTCATGGAACATGTAGTGAAAGCATTTAACAATTTATATTGTCGGGATTTGAATAACCATACAGATACATGCTGGTTCCAGTCTCCTGTCTAAGTGCCACAGTTGCAAATCACTCTGAAAGCCAAAGAAATCAAATTTTGCAGTTAAAACTTAGTTATAAGCAGAAATAACATTAGGTACTTTTCATTATTATTATTATTATTATTATTATTATTATTATTATTATTATTATTATATCTTATGCCTGCATTTGGTTTGATTAAGGATTTCTTGCTTTATTGATTATCCTTCTTAGTATTGAAAAGTAAATGAGAAAGTTGACTTCTATGACTTGGTAAGTAAAAATAGTTATTATCTCTGGAGTGCAGAATATTTATATTGGATATGATGCATAATTTTACAATAGCACTACTGCACTTTGGATAAGTTTGAGATCAGATTTGTACTCATTTAGTAAACACTTGAGATCAAAGACTGGCACCTTAGTTTAAATCAAAGCAGTTTTGTGTTAAAATGCTGCATAGCATATACAGTCACCTCAGTCATGGGCTGATGCTCACTTTCTCTCACTCTTCCGTGGGAGCATAGTCTTGGACAGAAGACCAGGGCAGACACCTTAAATCTTGGTGGCTAAATCTTAAACTGCTGCATCAGCCTTAGTCTGTCAAATCATGAATGTCCCTCACTCAAGTGTAATCTTAGAAATGTATTTATTACTTCACCAACAGTTTCTATTATTGAAATTACATAGTTTAATAAAATAAAATTAGTCTTTTACCTATGTAATATTTCATCAAATAAAAAAAAAAACTATGCAAACCAAAAAAACCAAACCAAAACAAGCAAGCAAGCAAGCAAACAAACAAACAAAACCAGAACAAAACAAAAGGTCCAGCCCTAGATAACCTGATGGGCACAATATGAGAGTAAAGGTCTTTCATGAGTGGTAAACTGGAAATATTTGTAGAGTCGGGTCACCCACTTCATTTCTTGTTGTAAAAGCAGGTTTAGGATCTAAGGATTCCTTCCGTAAAACCTGCAGTCCCTCACGGCAGGCAATAAGCAATGTTTCTCAGAAAGCAGTACAAGCATTGCCAAACACCCTGTGTCCCCAAGAATCACACCTTCAGAGAGCAGAAACCAGAACTGCTCTTCAGAAATTGTTGTTAATTAAAGTTTACAGGACAAAAAGCAAGGGTCAAGCAGGCAGTATGACAACAGTGCTGCCATGGGCAAGCGAGTGACAGGTAAGAAGTGGAGAGGACAAGAAGGACACTGATATTGCAGGAAAATATATGCTTCCCAAATCAGTATCTCTAGAAATGATCAGGAATTTGGACTGTAGGCTCTATAACTGTAGCAAACAACCTCTTGATATGAGTTTGAGCGAAACTCCCTTCCTTTTATATAAAAGGCAGATGTATCTGTGTTTTGAATATGGCTCTCATTACTACTACTGACCCTGCTAAAACAGAGATGTGCATGTCCAAAAGAAAAGTAGCAGCATTGGTTTAGGAATGCCAAGAATGGATAACAGAAGAATCAAAACAAATATTGGGGTTTCATAATAATATGCCAAAACAATTATTTATGTATGTCACCTATTCTCTCCTTTGCATATTCCATAAGCCAACTAGATGTGTTCAAGAAAACTAGTACTTCTTCACAAAGCACCTGTGACAATGGACTCGTAATGGCATCCACTTACTTTTGCAGAATGAGATGCTGGATCTGAATTTTAACTATATGGTATGACTACATGAAAGTTACAATAATTAAAATGTTTTCCTATATCTGAATTTAAAAATCCCAGACTCATATTTACTAATATATACTCAATGTGAGCATAAATGCTGGGGAGGAATGGTTTTTCTAAATTATAGCATTTCACAACATCTGGTAAATGTGATATACGGTCCTAATGTCACTGGTAATCATCTGCATGACAGAACCTGATGGTAGAATCAAGCTCTATTTAAAGTGACACATAATTACAGTAACATTTGCACTCCATAACTAAGTTTAGCCTCTACCCTTAGACAATATACAAGTCAAACATAAAAAAAATAATCCATAAGCAATTAAGCATTAAGGCCCCAATCAAAGTCATCATGCTAAGCCATTGCTGTTTATGAGATTACAGCTGTTAGGCCCCAGCTCTGCAAATTTGCATGCCTCACACTTCACTTCAAGCAAGATTTGGATACAGAGGATATTGTAGTCCTGGTTTTGCAAAGCAATCCACAGGGCGCAATGAGGAGGTGGTTTGTATCACTGGGATTTAGAAACATTTTGTTTCAGTACAAATAGCCTTGTCCTGAGATAATTCTCACAAAATAAATACTGTACTTCCATATTGATGAGAATGAATAAAATGTGATGTGTTAAACGTAACCACAATTAAATTCTTAATACTCTCATCTACTGCCCTATACGCATGCATTTAAGCAATGACAAATCTGTCAGAGCATGCACAAATTCAAGTTTCCTTGTTATTAAGAGTAACAAATATCCCCATCCTTTCAGTAACTACCTTCTTTTTAATCAACATCTTAATACTCAAAAAGCAGAAGCCTTGTTTCATTTCCACAATGAGATCTGACTCAGATGGGTATACAGCAAGCACTAACAGAAGAAAGAGACTGCTGACTAAGAAAGGAAGCGAATCAGTGCCCAGAAAGGTCACTAAAAAAATGTTAGCTATTCCTGGGACTGCATGTAAGTGTAAGCTGTTGCGAACAAGAAAAAATTCTGAGATTCCGGACAGTAAATAATTTTTAGAAAGCAGCAAGAAGGTACTGAGAACTATGCTTTCCAAAAGCAGTATGGAGCTTAAATTCCATAGTCTAAGCAAGAAATATTGCAGAGTAAGTCAATGGAAGATTTCAAAAAACTTTGCATTGAAGGCATTTTCCTCAAAAATCAGCACTGAATAGGACTTCTACTTCACATGAGTTTTCTTACAGAACTTTGAGTCATAAATTTCAGAATAGTATTTTTTTTAAATGAAACCTCTTCATTTTGCTTTCTTTAGTTTACCATTTTGATTTCACTGCGTATTTCATTCTTTCTGGTGTACTGAATTAGCTGGTTTTCTGCAACATTTCAATAACATTTTCCTATTGTTTCAGGAACTACTACATCTCCACTTTTTTTCCCCCATGCATATCATTTCCCCACACTGGTGGCGTTTGGCTTGTGGGACTGGCCAGCACCACAACACAAAGGGGACACCCTTACAACCCTCTTAGTCATTCTACACCTGAAGTGAGCGGTTCAGCTCTCCAGTTTTGTCTTGCTTTACAAAATGCTAGGGAGGACTTGAGTTTTGCAAGTTTTATGACCACAGCCACTAAAAACTTGCTCAGATTGGAGGACCAAGAGGATGTGTCATGGCTGTAAACTGTGGCAGAGGAAGGCTACACAATGCTAGGCACAACCAGGAGTCCCTCAGTTTCTGGGCCATAGACCTGGCTACTTGGACTGCTCCATGGGCTTCAGCCAGGGCAAGGGCTCTACAGTACGGTGGAAGACACCTCCCTCTTGACAACTACCTAGTTGTGAGAAAGTAAAGGAGCTGTTTTCCCACTGCCATGACCAGAGCGCATGATTGAGGGTGCAGGTCTCACAGGAGGGGAGGAAAGCACAGCAGTAAGACATGTGAAATAACATTTTTTCACCCCCTGGTCCTTGCAGGGCTGCTGCAGGTAAATATCTGCTGCCCCTGGGAAAAGATCTGGTGGATTGGTCTATGAATATCATAGTTGAGCAAATTTCAGCTGGAGAAGGAGCGCAGGGAATGCACTAACAGGTAACTGTATTTTTTGTTGTGAGTCAGCATAAGGCCAACACATGCTTCAGCTCATCAGAATTACTCTGCTGTTGATGCATTTCTCGCTTCTGTTCGAAAGGGGAAATTGTGAGCAGCATTTTTCCAGCATTGTTCCCACTTGGTTGTCACCTTCTTCCCCTCAGCAAGTGCTGTGTCCCACGATGTATGTATGCACAGGGACTTGCATGTGGATGCTGGTGCTCAGCAGCACAGCAGTAATGCCACACAGCTTGATTACAGATGTCCCCGCAGAAACCATCTGGCTCTTGGCTAAATTAATGCCTTTCTGACCCTGATCTGTTGTGTCCCCTAGAGTTTATTTTCATTATCTCACAAGAGCTGAAAATGAACCATAAACATTTTAAGATTGGAAGAGGGGAGATTTAGATTAGATATTAGGAAGAAGTTCTTTCCTGTGAGGGTGGTGAGGCACTGGAACAGGTTGCCCAGGGAAGTTGTTGATGCCCCATCCCTGGAAGTGTTTAAGGCCAGGTTGGATGGGGCTTTGAGCAACCTGCTCTAGGAAGAGGTGTCCCTGCCCATGGCAGGGGGGTTGGAACTTGATGATCTTTAACGTCCCTTCCAACTCTAACCATTCTATGATTCTATGAAGATCTTACATAGTACTTTCCCTTTTTTGTCCCCCCCTCTGTTTAATTACTTTTCACTATCTAAACAAATTTATGCCTATAATAAGCATCAGGGCCTCTGTTAGTGTACATACTACTGGCGCTCACTTAAAACTTTGAGACCCAAAAAACTATTATTATAGTAAGTAGGTATCCAAACAGCATTGTAACTCTTGACAGAGTAGAACGTATTATGGGTGTCCCGGACATATTTCAAGCCATGTTTAACCAGCAGCGCATGTGCAAGTGACAGAGGTGGGTGGTACAGGTGTTATTCGAGGGGCAAATGCACTAAATCCATGCAGTAAATTCACTAAGTTTTGCAGAGATGCTGGAAGACTTTCAACAGCATCTCCTCCTTCAGGCCCACTATAGACCTAGGAGTCAGTCAATTAGTTACCGCCTTATTTACCGTTGTGGGTTTTGTTTCCCTGCAACAACAAACAATTTTGAAGGAAAATAGCACGTGCGAGGCCGACCTCAGGTCCCCAGCAACCGAGTAGCTGGGCCTACAAGATGGCGGCCGTCGGCGACGCTGGCGTTAGACTACATTTCCCGTCGTGCAGCGCGGAGCTGGAGCGTGCGCGCTCCGCACGCCGCCGCTGGGCGGGACTCGGGCACAGGCTTAGCGCGCTCATTCTGCGCCGCGCTCCGCCGGAAGTTGCGACGTTACTGGCGGTGCGCGACGGTGGGCGGTAGGTGCGGAGCCAGGTGGGTCGCGGGCGGGTGGTGTGGGTCCTGTGGCGGGCAGGGCGGGCCGGCGCTCTGTTCCCCTTGCCGCCTTCCCCGCGGGAATCCGAGGAAGCCCTGGGGCCGCTCACCGGCGGGGTCTACTCGCGGGTTGAGTGGTTGCGGCCTCCTCTCCCGGGCCGCAGCTTGGTGGCGGGCGGGGGACATGGGCCGGCAGGTAACGCAGCCCCACGGGGAGCTCGGGGGCCGGCCGGGGAAGGGCTGGGCGCCCTGTGGCTGGGTCGGTGATCAGGGCCTCGGCGTTCCCTGCCGCGGCCTGGCCGCCGGGTCTGGTAGCTGACGGTTCCGAGTGGCCGTGGCGGTGGGGTTGGTAAGCTCCTGGATCTGGTCAACTCCCGGTTGCCCTTTTGCAGCCTCTGTCGTCTACGGCAGGTGCTGTGTAACCTTAAGAAATCTGTCCAGGTTTGTGGGGGCTGCTTATTTGCTCTAAGAAGTTAGGCGAGCATAGCTTTAAGAAATAAATTAAAAGCACCGTTTTCTGCCAATTGTGCAGTAAAAAGTTTTTCACTATTTTCTCTATGTTGTAGATTAAATGTCTTTCACTTGCTGAACTCCACTTTGGTTTGTCTCATTGCTGCATATTTACAACTTCATAAAGAGTAGGAGGTCAAGATGAAGAGCAGGGTGACACAAGTAAATGTAAGTGTTCTTAAACTTAAATTATCTTTATTCCCTTATTAATAGTGATTAGGTTTGCAGTTAATATCATGTTAGATAAAGCTCCCTGAATATAAAGCAAGCAGTATCCATAACTGACAGCAACCATTTATAAGAGAATTATTAATATGAATTCAATGAATTGCTGTTGTCCTAACAGTGGAAGTTCTGAACATTATTAGTATCTAATGGCCAAGTAATTGGTGGAAAGTTGAACTGAAAGCTCAACAACAAATACGCAGGAATGGAGGGAAGAGGTGTTGAAAAACGATGTTATAACAGTGATGTTAAAATGAAAGATAAAGGGACAGGAAGTAGCAGTTAATGTGGCAACTGTATTTTTTACTGTGAAAGTTAAAACTTTCCTTTTTAAAAGCTGTGCAGTATATTTCTGAATGGATGGGAATGATTTCTAGGAATGCAAGAAGGAAAAATTTGGTTTAAAACTACTGTCCTAAAATGATGATTTAGAAATCCCAAGTTTGTAAAGTACACTTTAGGTGTACTTGAGGTTAGCGGAGCAGTGTTCTTCTGATCTGATGTCTCAGATCCGTGGTATTTCTCTGCCTGTGTTTCTAGGGTTCAAACCTGTATAGCCTTCTTGGCTTTTTTGTTCCAGCTTTTCTGACCGAAGTGTTTTTAAATAGGGGTGCTTGAAGGAGGGTTTGGTATCTTCTCAGATCTTCCCAAACTGGTAGTTATGGTAGCACTCCCTCATCTGTCAAAATCAGCTGGTTAGTAAAAGCACTCCATTTGGACACTTCCTGTTAATAATTTTGATCAAAATGGACATGGAAGAAGACTAATTTGTGGCAGAAATCCTAGTCACAGGGAGCTGAGGGTGACACGTTCGTCAACAAACAAAGCTTCTTTTGCAGGGAGACATGAGAGCTACCAAATACAGTTTGGTTTATTTTCTGTCTTTTGGGGTCTGCTTGGGCAGAGGCAGGTGGCGTAGGGCTCATGAGAATGGATCATCCTAAAAAGACCTGCCTTTTCCTATATGCTAAAGACTGTTCAAATACAGTAACTGTTCTGTGTTTTTCAAAGTTTTTTATTACTAGTTTCTTGGAAGCTTAGGATACAGTTTTGTGTTATGTTATTTTGGGGAAAAACCCAACAAGTTAAGGACCTTGAATGATTTTGGTGATGTGCTATATATAGGCTTAGTACCACAAATGAGTATTGAAAGGGGAAGAAAACCTTGGTGAAAATACAGGAATTTCTTGTACTAGCTTTGCCGTCAAAGCTCCTCTGGAATTAGATTGTCAGGTAGATGTTCTTTTCTAGGGATACATGTAAATGATGCAATGCATTTGTTTTGTACCCTTATCTTGGTTCAAGCAAGATAATAGTGGGAATAATTTTAGTAGTGTAACACATACACTAGAGAAGGCTATATTCTAGAATATGTTGTAGTGTTGTCAGAAGTAAACATATATTTACCTGTGTACGGGAACCAGTTTGAGTGATAGCAAGTCAGCCTCATCAGCCTCCTGATAGGATGATGCATATAATTATTGTCTTGCTGTTATTTCTTTAGGAAGTCTCAGTCAGTGTTGATTTTACTTGCACAGCTCACTGTAAGCATCATGCTTGCCATTTAGTAAAGATACTTTTCTTTCCAGTTAAGTTTTTGGAGATCATTGCATGTAACTCTCTGGGGTCTGCTTATGAAGGAGGTGCCCTTGTATTCTACTAACTAGTGTATTTAACTGGTTCTTTGATGGGGCAAAAACTAGCATGTAAACGGACAAAATGCCACTTAAACAAATGAGATGAGTGTTTCTGGAAAACTTCTGTCAAGGTACATAAGCAAGTCATTGTGTTGAGTTTCTGTTGATGAATGGCTGGTAGTGTGAGACTGTAGGTTCTGAAAAAGCATAAGTAATATTTTAAAGGAAGAGAAGACCCTTACGATGGAAGTACAGAAGTCATAAAACCTGCTGTTTAGCTGTATCAAAGTTGTCTTGAAGCATCTTGATGATGTCGATGTCTTTCTATGTGTGTTGTAGATGCTGTTGTACTCTGATTTTTGTGTGTGACTCCATAATTCTATATGTTGTGGTTCAGACCACAGAACTTGCTGTGAACTATAGAAGTGTTTATCTCTTAAACAGTCTAACAAATCTGATGTTTCAAAACTCTAAAATTAAATTTGCTTCCAGGATCTCTCAAATGGAACAGCATACATTTATAATGTATGAAGCTAGGAATGACTCATGAGAAAATAAATAATGGTTAGAAAAAGGGGAACATAACCCCAATATTCAAAAAAGGAAAAAAAAAAAAAAGATGACCCAGGGAACTGTAGGCGAGTCATTCTCACCTCTGTGCCTGGCAAAATCATGGAGCGGATCCTCCTGGAATCTCTGCTAAGGCACATGGAAAATAAGGAGGATATTGGAGGCAGCCAACATGGCTTCACCAAGGGCAAATTGTGCCTGACAGATTTGGTGGCCTTTTACAATACTGGCACAGACTTGGTGGACAAAGGCCGAGCAATAGACGTCATCTACCTGGACTTAGGCAAAGCATTTGACGCTGTCCCGCATGATATCCTGGTCTCCAAATTGGAAGGTTATGGTTTTGATGGATGGACCATTCGGTGGATAAGGAACTGGCTGGATGGTCACACTCAAAGGGTTGTGGTCAATGTCCAAGTGGCAGCTGGTGACGAGTNGTGAGACCCCACCTGGAGCACTGTGTCCAGCTCTGGAGTCCTCAACATAGAAAGGACATAGACCTGTTGAAATAGGTCCAGTGGAGGGCCACAATGATGATTAGATGGAGTTTCTCCTGTGAGGACAGGCTGAGGGAACTGGGGCTTTTCAGCCTGGAGAAGAGAAGGCTCCGGGGAGACCTTATTGCAGCCTTTCATTATCTGAAGGGAGCCTACAGGAGAGCTGGAGAGGGACTCCTTGTCAGGAAGTGTACTGACGGGACAAGGCATAACAGTTTTAAATTGGAAGAGGGGAGATTTAGATTAGATATTAGGAAAAAATTCTTTGTTGTGAGGGTGGTGAGGCACTGGAACAGGTCGCCCAGAGAAGTGTCCCTGCCCATGGCAGGGGGGTTGAAATTCGATGATCTTTAAGGTCCCTTCTGACTCTAACCATTCTACAAAAAAGAAGGAAGGAAAAATTATGCAATATGGGGGATCTTCAGGAGAGACGAAAGACTCTGCAAACAAGAAGTGATATAATTCCGTTAATAGTATTGCATGTGATAGGACAAATTATAAAGTGGCATATGAGAGAAGGAAGCAGGGAAGACAGGCCAAAGGCCCATCTATTCTAGGCTCCAGCAGTAGTTGATAGCAGGTGGCTTGAAAAGTTAGGAACAGGGCAACCATAAAAGTACTCACCCACATACTTTCCTAATCTCTGCCTATTTGCAACTTTGTGAGCCAAATTATTTCTTTGGTAATTTCAAATTTTTTTCAATATTTGTCCAGTCTCTTCAACCCATGTAAGCATTTGGCTTCTGCAGCATCCTGTAGCAGGTAGTCCAGTTGCTTAACTACTTGTTACTTAGAATGATCTCTGCTTGTCATAACTGATTGCCATTAGCTTTGTCTGAAGGAACCAAAGATGTGGTTTACTTTGATCTCAAGATAAATATGCTCACAGTAATTAACGTATAATGGTGAAGATTGATTTTTTTTTTCTTTCTGTTTTCTTAAAGCATGGTTCCAGTTATGAAAGGAAAGAAAACTACAGTTCTCGCCAAAGAAGTTTGTCTCCAGAGGACAGGTAGAATGATTTTAATACCCTGCAATTCTGTTTATATACATCACGTACTGAGTTTGTTATGTTTAAAAAAAAAAAAGTCAGGTTTAGTTTCTTTTTGTGTATTACTATAACTGAGCAGTGAAAAATAAGGGTAGATTTAATAAAATATTTGAATGTCAAAATAGCAGTAACTAACAGATGTGTTATTAAAACTGAATCTTTTAAAAATCCATTTTCATTTCTTGAAAATGGAAATTAGATGCCAGCTTTTTGCTTGGACTCGCATATTGCTAATGCCACAATTGTTACTTTAAAGCAAGATTATTGATGCCAGCGGGAGGTGGAGCACTGTAATTTGAAGTCCACTCTACTGAGGCATGAGATTAACTGTTTACTCCTATATTTACATTTCAGTTGGAATCATGCCTCATGTAATAAATGCAGTATCTTTTTTTTCTTTTCTAATAGTGTCTATTCTGTTTTATGCTGCACAGACAAAAGTAGGTGAAACAAATGAGTATGTTGCAAGGAATGGTATTTGATGCTATATCCATTTAGCTTTTAATTTTAAGGTCTAGGAGAAGCTTCCTTTTACAGTGCTTCTCTTGATTTTTGGTTATTTTTTGCTGACATCAAATTATTATAAAAGGAGCATCTTCTATTTGAACGATGTTTATATTGAAACTCAGGTTGCAGAAGTGGAACAGTTTGTCTATATTTAAGATTGTATTGCAAGTAGATGTTAATGGCATTACTTTTCTAAACATGTTACTAAGAATTTTGTGTCTTGGGTTGCAAATAGGGATATAGATCGTGACAGGTCTCCATCTCCCCGAAAGAGAAGGTACTCTGGTGACAGTAGATATGATCAAGAATATTCAAGAAGGGAGTACTATGATGACAGAACTTCTGAAGGCAGGTGAGTATCAAGCTCTTTTGTGACCAGTAATAAAATACTTGCTTCAAAGAATATAATGTGAACACTGTTCATGAACTCTTGGGTGTTTTGGTTTGGCTTTTGTGTTTTAGAAGGATGGAAAGAGGGAGAGATAGACACTATGAGAGGTGGGAAGAGAGAGAATCTGATCGAAGGAAACAGAGAAGATATTCATCGCCTGATCGTAGGAGTCCAGAGCGGTCAACAGACCAGAACTCACTTGCCCATGATGAAACCACTTCAAAGAAGAAGAAAGAAGAAGTGGATCCAATCCTCACTCGCACAGGTGGTGCATATATTCCGCCTGCCAAGCTCAGGATGATGCAAGAGCAAATCACTGATAAAAACAGGTGAGTTGAAACTAACGAATAAGTAATATAATAGAATTTTTACTGGAAAGCAAGGCAGGGTTTTAGTGAATGTTGGTGAAAATGGAATACCCTTTGAAGGCTGTGATCATTCTTTTGAAGGTGTATTTTTATCAGAAGGAAGGTAAGAGAATCAGATGGTTTAAACCTCCTGCTGCTGCAAAGTGTAAATGGAAAAGTGGGATACAGAACATGACTGGAGATGTCTTAGAAAACTGAACATTTTGGGTTATACCACATTTGTGGAGAATAGCATTTTAGTATAATCATTTTGGTTCAGTGATTTCCTAGTAGTTAAATGCATAATTGTAAACTTCATAATTGTAAGTTTTCGTATCTATGCAGTAAATATTCTCTTAGCTATTTTATTTTTTACAACTTACATCCGTGTTTTTGTCTATATTTATGAAAATTCACTTATTGCTACCTTGATTCTATGCATTAATTTGTGATACCTTTGGAATAGCTTGGCATATCAGAGGATGAGTTGGGAAGCCTTGAAGAAGTCAATCAATGGTCTGGTCAATAAAGTGAACGTTTCTAATATAGAAAATATCATTCATGAGCTCCTTCAGGAAAATATTGTTCGGGGAAGGTAAGTCTTAGTATTTAAAAACAGTTCTTTTGTCTTTTCTGCTAACATCTGAATTGTTTATGTTCATTACTGTGTAGTGTATGGATGCTAGTTAGATTTTAAAATTAACCTTAGACTATATTGGCCTGTACTTCGGGACTGCTCAACCAGTGGGGGAGGGATGGGGGTGCAACAGATACTATATGTTTCATTTTCTTAAAGCTTTTACCTATGCATTTTAGTTGAATGACTTACAGGTGTCTCTTGTCTGTTTATCTGTGGGACAACTAATATTTGTAGCCAGTATTTAGCAAAACAAACTTTACTACGGTTATCCAGCTGGATGACTTATCGTTTTAATGTAGAGAAAATAATGTTGCTCTATTTGAGCGGAGTACTAAGTCATGGTGCCAGTGCAGGTACTGTGTGATGACTTTCCTTGCTTCAATTTTTATGTCAACAGAGGTTAAATACACTAAAGGTGTATTAAATTCCCTAAAGGCATTGGGTTTCTTAGATTGGTTTTGGTTTTTTGAATGGTACTCAAACGACCACCACCAAAAAAAAACCAAACAAACCAAAACCCTGAACAAAATATGCAGAAATAATGCTGTTACATTTGAAACAGCAACATTCTTTTTCTGTTACAACTTAGTCACTGTTATTTGAAGATGTTATAGCTAAGAAGTGAGTTACTTTCATGTATGTCATACTTGATGGGAAAATCAGAATCCTGCAAATTACATAAAAATAAGATAAGAGAATTAAGTAAAGAGAGTGCGCAAGTTGTTCTGGAATGCAATTTCTGCGGAAAATAGTAATGAAGTCTTGAACAGTTTGTTGTAGAACTACTTTTACTTGTCTGCATTTCATGTCCCCAAAACTTAGTTTTCATACAAGCAGTAATATTTTTGTTATAAAATTAGTTTAATGGAAGATAAGGTATCAGTTCAGAATTTCTTGGCTTAGACACACTTGGGCAGCACATTTACCAAGCGCCATTTGTGGCATGCTGAACAACCGTTTGAAAATAGCCATCTAGTATCTCGTGACTATTTCACCTGTAAAATCCTATTTTATGCGGTATTTACTGAATAAAACATGAAATGTTTTATTACCAGAAATATCTTAAACTTTTGTATTTTTACAGGGGATTGCTGTCTAGATCCATTTTGCAAGCTCAGAGTGCGTCTCCAATTTTTACCCATGTTTATGCAGCTCTTGTGGCAATTATCAATTCAAAGTTTCCAAATATTGGTGAATTGATTCTCAAGAGATTAATACTAAACTTTCGCAAAGGATATCGCAGAAATGATAAGGTATGTAAAATGTGAAGAAGCAACATGCTGAAACTTCTATTTCTGTTAACCTTGTATCAAGTGTATTCAAATTACATATTTCCAAGGAACACAACCAAGACCTGTGTGTCAAAACTTACTATTAGTACCTGAAGTTCAGTAGCATTAGAGTGTCATGAAAGCTTGACATCCTGTTCTGACCTTCTGACCTGGCACTGTGATAGTTTCGATTTTTTTGAAAATGTACAGCCCTAATTGTGAGCAGCTATCAGTATCCCAAAGTAGTCCATTTCATGACTCAATTGATGTGGGATACACAGATTTTTAGCAAATATTTTTTTTCTTCCATATAAGGTGCACTAAAACTTTATTTTATTTCTTTTGCAGCAACTCTGTCTAACATCTTCAAAGTTTGTTGCACACTTGATGAATCAGAATGTGGTATGTTATTTCATGTTTCTACTCAATCCAAACACTATATGGCTATTTCTTCAGTTTCAAGACAGCAGTAGCCTAAGTGAAGTTGCTTTTCCTGTTCTAATGGTTACTGAAAATCTTATTTCAGGTTTCCTTTTAATGCCTGCTCTAAGTTGTTAGGACGATTTTAGAAAATGCATTGGTAATTTCCTATGCAATAATCGCTTACCCTTGCATTTATACTCCAGAGCTTCCCCAGACTTTGGAAGTATGTTTGGGTTAGTATTCAGACGCATCATGACGCTAAGCAAGCTTTGTCTGAGGCTCTGTCCCAGAGGTCTTAAAGTGTTTTCTTGCAACCCTGTTGTCTGACTTAAACATCTGTGTAGGCAGAACTAGACTCAGTTGCATCTAAATCAGATTTGTGTCCAGCACTATGCCATTCTTTTATATGTTAGAAATCAGGATAGTCCAATTTCAGTAATATCAGGAAGCAGTGTTTCAGGAATGCATTGGGAATATACAGCATCTTGTTAAAGAGGAAACTAATCCAAGACGTGCTATTTGCTTATATACCTCATCTTGGAATACCTGACTTCATTATAGACACAATGCACTTAAAACTTTCTGTAATATAATGCTGTTTTATTTGCTGCTTGGAAGTGCAGTCTGTTTTTTTTTTATTTCTTATTGCAGAATGTTTTTCATTGCTTGCTTTTTCATCTCAATAATGTGATTGCATTCACTACAAAGTTGGTGTAAATACAGATGATAAAATTGTATTTGAAATTTTGAGCTCCTCTTAATTAGCTTTATCCCACTACAGTTGCCTTGTGTGTGTCATTAAGCAAGAATGTTGTAGCATCCTCAAAGGCTGGACTACTCTGTCAAGTAAATCACTGTAATAATAATGTAACATTGCACATTCTAATTCTTTACTGATATTCTTTCCGTAGGCTCATGAGGTTTTATGTTTGGAAATGCTCACTTTGCTTCTTGAAAGGCCTACTGATGACAGTATTGAAGTAGCAATTGGATTTATTAAAGAGAGTGGGCTCAAGTTAACAGAAGTTTCTCCTAGAGGTATTAATGGTAAGTATAATTAGCCAGAAGATTTTATCTTTCTGGTGTTTGTATTAGTAAATCTATATTCGTATATATTTATATTTCTGTCTTTTTCCAAAGCAATCTTTGACCGTCTTCGACACATTCTGCATGAATCTAAAATTGATATGCGGGTTCAGTATATGATAGAAGTCATGTTTGCTGTACGGAAGGATGGCTTCAGGGATCATCCAATCATTCCAGAAGGATTAGATCTAGTGGAAGAGGAGGATCAGTTTACTCATATGTTGCCATTAGAAGATGACTACAACCCAGAGGATGTTCTTAGTAAGTTAGAAATGGGAAATAATTCTGTGACTGCATTCCTCATGAAAACAAGATTAAATAGTCACTGCTTACTTAATTTTGTATTTTAAATAAGATTCTCTTTTGTTCTAAAGATGTTTTCAAGATGGATCCAAACTTCATGGAAAATGAAGAGAAATACAAGACACTGAAGAAAGGTAGGGGGCTGCGCATATACATATTACCTATATATTTACACATTGTTTATAGGGCATTTACTTATCCAACTATTGTTACTGACCGTTATTATATAACAGTTGGTGAATTGTGTCCTGGATAACTGTCTTTCAGTTCATCATGGACCTTCCCTATGTATTCCTCCAATTTTCTTCACTATTATTTCTGCAGCTACATTTTCATTTGATTATGACATGAATATTTTTTTTTTGGCTCTACCACATTCTCCACTGGAGAGACCCTTTTACTCTTGGCGTTGAGTCAAGTTGTTCTGGGTTTTTTTTCTGTAATGAAACTATTGTGGTCTATATTCGTTTCATCTGGGATACTCCTCTTTCAGAAATTCTTGATGAAGGTGACAGTGAATCTGAAGCGGATCAAGAGGCTGGAAGTAGCGAGGAAGATGAAGAAGATGAAGAGGAAGATGAAGATGGTAAGCGTATGACTGGGACCTTACTAATCATTCATTGACTGTAAATAAAACAGGAAAGAAAGGCTTAATTTGTTATGAATTTTGCGAAACTAAGAATGTTCAGATGATAAGAGATGTTTTCTTCTTGAATTGTTCTCAGATCTAAGTGTTTACTAGCAAGTAAGTGTAATAGTAGTGGTCTAAAAGGAAGCGTTCAGCACAGGCAGAAAATGAGAAACAACTTGGCGTAATGGTTCTTGACTGTGTCCGTTTCATTCAAGAAAAGCCTTCCAGACATAAGACGCTGAAAATAAAGAAGTGTTTTCATGTTCATTAGAAACTAACAAAGGCAACCTTTATGGGCACTTTTTAATGCTCTTCTGTATTTTTAAGTCACTTTCAAAATCATAATGGGCTTTCTTACAACTGTTTTTACGTCCTCTATATCTCATTTCTTAGTTCTGTTCACTCCCTTTTCTTGATCTTTAGTGCAAGCAGTCTGTATTTACACATATATTTGATTCCCAGGAAAAAAAGTGATGGATAAGCATAATGGAAATATTTGTGTAGACTGTGTGAGTAATTGAAAAGCCAGCCAAAATCTTGTTCTTGTAGAATACCAGGAATGGTTTTCCTCACCAGCTTGCTGGAGTATTTCACAGAAGAGTAGAACTTCAAGGCTGATGAAAAGTATGAGAGTTCATGTACCTTTTCATCGTTTACGCTGTGCCCAAACTACAAGAATGAAGGAGTAGTGAATACCTTGCAATTTAAGGTATTCCCAGAAAGGTTGTGGTTTGGAACCATTTTTTGTACACTTGTTCCAGGACAAAATGAAACTTTGCTGAATGCTGTAATGTAGATTCTGTGTGTAACAGAAACAAAGAATTTGCTGTTAAAATCAGGGAGACTACATAAAACATTGTTTAGTTTAATTATGCAGAAAATACCTTTCTAATAATGTAGGCAAGAAACATTAAATCCAGAGGTTATATTTGCATTTTGCAGGCTCAGTCCATGGTTGGACTCGATGGTCCTAAGCATCGTTTCCAACCTGAATGATTCTATGATTCTAAGTAATGTGAAAAGCCTTCAAATGGGGAGTTACCCTCTTAGGTAAATATTCAGAGATAGAGCTTTGTTAGTTACAGATGAGATAAATACTTTTTTTTTTTTTTTCTTCTCTGCAAAAATCATCATAAAATAATAATAAACCTGCTAAGCAGTCCTAACTATTTCCAGAAAAGGCATTAGTGTGATACAGGCTTAAATACTAAATAGAGCTGTTCTAAGAGATTGCATATCTTCTTGCTCTTTACAAAACCATATTTTTCTTTCCCAGGTCAAAAAGTTACTGTCCATGACAAAACAGAAATTAACCTGGTCTCCTTCCGTCGTACAATTTATCTTGCTATTCAATCAAGGTAAATATAATTTGTATACCTAGAAACGTGACGCTTTTGAAATGAGTGAACTAGAATTCTCTTTCTTCCTGAATTTTTTCTTTTTTTTTCAGTATGCAATTTAAAAGGACGGGGGGAGGGGGGGGAAGCCTGACTTAATTATATAAAGCACACTGTTTTGACAAATAGATACCCGTATGCTCATTTAAGATAAATCTGTTTGTTTCAAAACGTTATGCACTGGGTGTTTTATATGAGCACTGCCGTAATCAGGGTTTTCTGAGTGAATAAAAGTCAATGATTTACAGATTATACAACATCTTGAGAATTTTTGAAAAAAGTGGGACACATGCAATAGAGATTCTGTAGAGCTTCTCCACTTCTGAGAGTAAAGAGTTGTACAGCGTGGTACTTTTTAAGTCTGTTGCCATTTGCGTTGTTCGGACTTGAAATATACAGGTACCAACCCTGAAGTTTACTGTAGTTCTATTCATCTTGAGAAGGAGAGCCCCTCACAGTACATGGCACAAATAATCAAAACATTGTATATACATGTATAACTCATTTTGCCTGGGTGAATGGAAAGCTAAATCTGTTGCATGCCACTCAACTCCATCGGTAAAGGTGGGCATGGGCCACAACATTCTGCAGCTCTGAACCTGCATAAGGAGTGAAATAATGTAGTTGTGACATGATCGTGGGATATATGAATTAATACTATACTGAGATGTATGATAGGCTCTTATATTTCTCAAAGCTACTGTTCAGTGCTTTCTTGCCATACTTAAATTTATTAATCTTCTACTTCTTGGGGTGGAGGCAGCTACTTACTGGTAGCTAAAGGCATATGCGAGAACAGGAGTGCAAAGAGGACAGTGTGGTATATACTGATTGTGGAGCTTATGTACAGTGCTTGGATTTCAGTGTTCTGCAGGATATGCAAAATGAGTTCACATGTTTGTCTTTTGCTGTGTTTTGTAAGATGATGCAATAGAAATGATGACCCAAGTCATCTTATTTTCAAATTGCCTGCAAAAGTAATGACTTTGGCTAGTTTTCAGCTCTAAACTCAGGAAACATGAAGTATTTATTAAAAAACCTACAACAACAAAAAATCCTCAACAAAACCAAACATGTTTCTGAATGTTAATAAGATACTTTATTTCAAAACAGTTGAAGTTTCAGCACCAACAATGTAATTCTGAAATGGTTTTTGTGTAGCAAATATTGCATAGATAATGAGAAGTATTTTTTCTATTATTGCAGCTTAGACTTTGAAGAATGTGCACACAAATTGCTGAAGATGGACTTTCCCGAAAGTCAAACTGTAAGCCTTACTACTTATTCTTTTTTGTTATTAACATTATTAAGAAATAGTACCATGGTAGTATCTGGATTCCTTACTCTTGGCCTAGGACCAATCACTGACAGTGATTTCTTACAGCTGTTCTTTAAAATGGGTCTTACAACCTTCAGAGCAAATAAAATGACACATAGTTCATAAGACATTTATGCAATTGTTTCTTTCTGTCAAGCAGCTCAAATGTTTGTTCATAGCCTGTTTGAAAAGTTTGTTCATTGGACTGTTGAAATGCTTATCCTCTGACAAAAGTACTGTAGCCTGGCAGTCTTTCTCACAACTCAGTCTCCAAAAGAGCTGGGAGTTGAAGATCATGTTTGCAGACAGCTGTAGACTTTATCAGTGGGACTTGAAATTTAGCATATCTCTAAAAGAATGTGTTGTTTCACAGTCCACTTTGAATAATAGCATATTGAAATAAAGCGCTTCTAAGTATGATTGCTTTGGTGTAATCTTGGAGATCATCAGACAAAATCTGTTTTCAGACAGTGTGTGTAAAATCAATACAACCTAGTACTTACGCTAGATCCTAGTAGAATGTAAATACCCAATTATATAAACATTTTCAGTCAGCTGTAAGCTATCATCATGAGACTTGTGTTTGAGAGAGCTGTCAATTTTGTCATAGCTTTAATTATCACTATTCTGTTTTACTTGGAGCAATGTGTGTAGGAGTAACCTTATTAGTTATAATAGCAACTAGTAAGTGGAGATCTGAGATACAGTTGTTTGATTCTGAAAAATCGGTTTCATCTAGTAAAATGGTTTGCCTGACAATTTTCTTAGTTCTTCTTAACAAGGAATTTACATGGAAGTCAATTAAGAATTCAGATGATCATTGTGTGTTTTCTTATTGAATTCTTTAATTGTCTGCATGAAATGCAATACTAAGCATGTGTAGTATTATGATTGTTGGTGAAGCATAACCTGAAGAATTCTAAAGAGAAAAAAATTCCATTTTCCAGTGAATCAATTTAGCTCTAAAGAAATAAAAGAACAATCTAGATCATACAGTGGAGTTACAACTTGTATTAATGTATGCGATGTTAAACATGCAAATGGGTTTAGGTTTTTTTTTTTTTTGCTGCACTACAAACACAGTTGTTACTCCTAATTTTGTCGGAGAGCTCTCAGCACATCCCAGGTATAGTTTTGAGACTCAAGAAACTATGGGTAAATTGACTATATATGGAACTTTTGGGACTCAATGAAGTACAGTGCTAACTAATTTAGAGTATAGTAGCTTTGTGACCAGCAGCATTATAATCTCTGAAATGTTTCCAGTGAATTTCATGTCTCTTTAGAGAGCACATGATTGGAGGAGGCAAAATATATTCTCTCCAGCTGTCTAGACAATATTAATTTGTTCCATTAACATCTGATTTCCAACAGATTCTTTCCTATCAATTTGTGCTTTGGAAAATGAATAAAATTCACTAAGCATCACAGTTTTTCATATTAAAATTTATAGTGTTCTTTTAAAACTAGAAGACTTAAATGAATAAAAAGTTATGTATTTAATTATTACAGTTAATGGTACTTAGTTTATTTTAGTTAGAACACCACCCTGTTAAAAAAAGAATCATTTGAGATGATGTAGTTATGATTCAGCTGTAATTGCTATGAAAAGATGCTTTTAAAATAAATGCAGCAGTTAATTTTGGCACTTCGCATGTGTGTACAAGTATGTATCTATCTAAAGAGCTATCAATCTATGATTCAGTACTAGTAGGAATTGATACAATTCAAGATTCAAAACTGCACCTTTTATCACAAGGCATCTTCTTTGTGTTGATTTCTTTTTTTCCCCTGTCATCGTTACTTTTCACCTCACCTTAATCAAGTATGTTAGAGCTTTGACTTGCTCATTGTATACAGTTACAGCTCCCAAAAAACCACTGAGGTTTCCTGATCAGTGTGAGAACAAAGTGAGCAACCAGACACAGACAACAAAATTATTCAAGGATTTATGGGACTCAGGTCTATCCATGTGGATGAAAAACTGAATGCACTTGGCAGGAATTTCTGGTTGAATTAACTGCTAGTTTCTAAATAAGGAAAATAATCTTTTATTTTTTCAAGTTAATATCTTCTGATTGAAGCCTTAGGTGAATTGATTCCCACTGTCTTCATTATCAAAAATTAAGTCATAAGCCACTTTGTTGGGGGGTTCTGTTTTACTGAAAGCTTCAGTTACCTATGTTGCAGGATGATGTGTCTTTATAATTTTCTTTGCACCTTATTATTCAAAGCTCTAACAAGTTCTTGAGACATTCCTGAAATGTTTACTGAACTTTTGGGTGAATCCTTAAAGTTTATTTATGCTTGTGAGAAGATTGCAATTTAGATCAATTTTAGGAGAGGTAATAATGTCATGTTCAGCTGTTTCTTACAGTGAAGACTATATAGATACTTCATTCTCTGTGCTAACTGGATGGTATATATCATGAGAAGCAGGTACTGGAGTATTTGAAGGATCGTTTAAGGCAGTTTCCCTTCCTTAAAAATCAGGTGAAATTTAAAATTCTTGTTGCAAAATTTTTGCTCAAATGAAATCTTAACTTTAGAGCAACTTTGTTTTCCTTATGGAAGGCTTTAATTAATAAAACCTGCTTTCTTTAGTTTTGTCTTTAGGGCTGTTTTCCACAGGCTTTGAGTAGTGAATTGTCAATTAAATACTATCTGAAAGCTCATAAGAATACTCAAAACCTAAAGACAGACATGAATGACAGTTTTGAGATTAAAATAGTATCAATGACTTTGTTGCAGGTTAATTGCTCCAGGAGTCTTTATTACAGAGACTTGTGTGTGATTTAGCAGGGCTAAATTCAGGAGCATGTTTAGCAGTTTTTATCAGTGGTTGAATTGCCAGATTATTATGTCACGTTAACTGCTGTGCAACACAGGTGTTTGAATGCTTAATATCAGTAATGGATCTGTTGCACAGCTCTGGCTTGATGAAAGAGGATTAAAGTTCAAATGGATCATCCATGGAATAGGACAACATAATACTGCTTTTTGGCATTGCAGTTTAGTTCTGGGTGCTGAGGGGGGATGTCAGCAGACTATTTACTCACATTGTTGTGTTTGCAGTTGAAATGAATACGCTTTACTTTTTGCCATGAACTGAATTGCTGCTTTTTCAAAAGTGAATGATGCTGTTAAACAGAAACATCCAGTTAATTTTTAGTCTCCAGCTTCATATTCTTCTTCCTGAAAATACCCCCTTATTTCCTCATCCTTATATTTTTTCCCAAGACACCGTTTTTAGGGGGTGAAAAGTTTGCCTGCTACAGTGTCCTGTTCTTCTTTCTCTAGAAAACACCTTTTCACCACTGTCTTTTCCAGGTTCACAAGCTCATTTCTCATTTCAGCTTTCTTGTTTTTCCTTTTTCCTTGACTATTTTTTTATTAATTTTTTTGCTCTAGGTTTCTGAAAGAAAGCATACCTACTTCTTGTACCTGGACTTTGCCTTTAAACTGTCTTCCTGATCACACTTGTTTTTCACGTTTATAGCTTACTCTTATGTTCAATGTTGTCTTCTACATCAAAGGGCCCTTCTTTAGTCATTAGAATTTAAATCTTCTAAAATGTACCGTTTTCATCTGTATTTCAC
Source organism: Thinocorus orbignyianus (assembly GCA_013400375.1). Classification (NCBI taxonomy): domain Eukaryota; kingdom Metazoa; phylum Chordata; class Aves; order Ciconiiformes; family Thinocoridae; genus Thinocorus; species Thinocorus orbignyianus. Next base: position 192,756 of record VXBW01002127.1, read on the forward strand.
TGATCTCTGATAGACGTAAGCAGTGTGCTTTCTTGTTTGTCTTTTTAACCTTTCGGGTTTCTTCTGTGTGTATCTTTTTTTGGTGTGTCATAGTTACCTTAAATGAGCAAAAGTGTTACTCCTCTGTGGTTTTGCACGGCCTGTTTAAATATAAATGTCCAGAAGCTGTTTCAAAACTTTTTTTTTTGTCACAAGCTTTCTTCCTGATCTTTTTTTCAGTGTCTTCCATATTGCAGATTTTCAGGATGCCCCTGTGTGTGATGCTTTGTAGGTCTTCCTTGGTTCTACCACCTTGTTTCTTAAAAAAAAATATTGTGACTTTTCTCAATTTTGTTGTTCTGAGAACTTCTCCTAAATCTGTTACTAAAAGCCTATTGAAGTTAATTTTGCTTTTCCTGTTACTGTTTCTTACGGCCTGAGCAGATGAAATGGTATGATTGTCTGTCTGCCTCTGATTCCCATCCACCCCTTGTTTCTGACCTCTTTCCTGAATTCTGTGCAGGTATATAAACCTTCTAAATTTTCTTTCTTTACTCTCTGTTGTGCTGACATCCATCCCTTTTTGAGGAGTAGGTTCCAGGTAGCCTCTTGCTAACCCAGCAGTCCTCTCCTGTGAGTGTTGTTATTGTTGCTTACATGGGAAGACAGTTGAGTGAGTCTCCTGTGTATTGGGACTTTCTTATTCCCTTGCACTCTTCCATGTGGATTCTTAAGCTTTAACAAAAGGATTTATTACTTTTTTTTGTTGTTTTTGTTGATTTGACTCACTTTGACATCTTCTGCATTGGGCAGTATTTAAGTATGCCAGATACTCAGAATTTAATTCTCATGTGTTTGTTTCTGATCTTCTATTTTTTTAAGGAAAAAACAGATTCAGATAGTTGATATCCTTCCTTTAGCAGTAAATGTCATAGGAAGAAACTTGCTTTTCTTGGCAACTGAAGCCTGCAGATCAAAAGTTGAAAATCTTGTTGTAGTCTGTACTTCAGTCTGTGAGAAGCTGTTCTAAACAAGCCTTACAGTTGCTTCTTTGGGCATATGTTCAGTCTTGGCAGAGGACACTATTTATCTTTTTTTAAAAAAGTTCTGATATCTGTGTTAAAGCTGCATTGATCCCGTGCATTACTAAGGAAGAAAGTTTAAATAAATTAAAACTGTAGTTAGAGGAGTGTGGTATTAGTAGTGGTTTTGGTTTCTGAACTGTGAGGAAAGCAAGCAAACAAACAAGCCCGACTGAAATGTCCGAAACGGGCTTTTTACTTTGTGCTTTCACATAACAGATTTTTGTTGCCTCTTTTCTTGGGGAAGGACATTTACAGTGGTTTTAGTTGAAAGAAAGAATTGCGGATCCTCACAGTAATACAGATCTAGACAGGAGGGACATGTACTTAGCTAGAGAATTGATCCTTTAGAAAAGAATGAATAAGAAATAGAGATTTTTTTGTTTGTTTGTTTTTGAAAGATGACACTGCCTAAGAATAATTAATTTTAAAAGGTTCTTAACATCATTCAAGGTGAGAGCAGAAAGAGAAATGTCTTACCTTGTTGCCCAGTTTCACTTAAGTGAAGGGGAGCAGGGATGACCAACCAAAAAAAACCAACCAACCATACATTGTTCTTGCTTTTTGAATGTGTTCCTAAACTAGACTGGCGTGTAGGTTTCTGTTCCTTCTTTTGATTGTTTTGAAAATAAATTTGTATACAGCAGTGCTTGGGCCTTTGCTACATTAAATTAAGAGTCTCTTCTGTAAGAGTATCTGACCTTCAGTGCAGTTATCCCATACAAAAGTGATGATTCACAGGGTATTGTTATTTTTTTTAGCTTGAAAAGAAAAAAAGTTATTGTAGGCACAGCCTTCTTGAAAAAATTATGCATGCATTTAACACATTTTCATTTTTACAGGATGGTGTCACACTTGCTCAAAGCAGTCCTAGTTGGAGGGGTGGGGGTGTCAGTATCTCTCCCGTGCTATTTATGTATCGAGTCTTGAAGATAACAGAAGTACCTAGTTTGACTTGACATTCAGTGGGAATGTAGTCCAGGAATCTGGTGTAGAGTGGTGTAGTCTAAAGCCGGTAATTATGTTCTGATCAAGCTGGTGATTTCTTGGATTAATTGGTTTTCTTTGTTATTGTAGGGCACTGCAATTGGTAGGTTGACAGCTGCCCCATGATTAGTTCACAGATTTGCTGCTGCCTTTGAAAGATGATCATTCTCAAGTAGATTTCCTGTATTTTGAAGCAGGACTTTTTGTGGGCCTGAGATGATCAATTAATATGAATCTTTTTAATTTATCAATTAAAAAAAAAAGTACATAGAAGTAACTGACATTGAGGTTTAAAGTATGTTTACTTGGACATAAACTTACTTTATTTCCCTGCTTCTTTTGTTGTTGTTAATGTCTGGAAGTATAAGTCTAACAACATAGATACATCTACTTTTCTGAACCATGAAGTATTCTAGCCTGGACTACCATAGCATTTAGTTTGTTTTCCATTAAATTTAGCTGTACTTCTTTTCAGATACATTGCCTTAAATCTGCAAGTTCCATCAAAATTGGAATGATCTTATTCTGAAACTACTAATCTGAGCATCAGATGAGATGACCGACTCAAGGCATTAGTTATCTTAGTTTTCATATGTCTTAGTATGATAAATAGCAGTAAAATAAGAATTCATTTTATATTGCATAAATATAGTATGTAATTAATATATAGCTTAATAATTTTGGAATTCTTTAAAAATATTGATAGCTGAATGTTTTTTAATATATTTCAAAATTTTTGGAAGAAGCTGAGTAGATGCTCAACTTCCTTTGTGTTGAATGAGGACTGTGTGTGCTTATGACTGTTTCTTAGACTAAGGTGCAGTAACTAATCCCTACCTACAGAGCACAGTTTCTTAAACCGTTTGTCTGTCTCTTTATGACCTGTATGGTCCTGGGTATGCTTTTGACAGTCCATCAAGTAACAGGGTGTTTATTCAGTATGTAGGATACATAGCTTAGCTTATATAGCTTGTGAATTACATCTTTAAAATTGAAATAATCTATTTGATGTCAGTGATGTATAGATCACAAATTGAAAAGCAATCTGAGGTCTGTTCCCTAGGAGTCTTCAAATGTGTTAACAAAAGAAAGGAATTACTAGTTTTATTAGTAGCCTTGAGTTTGAGGTGGGTGCACACTCCCACTAGAAATATGACACTGATAGTTTTCAAGTCAAAGTGTTGATTTGTGTAGTGTTCATATTATGTTACTGCCTGGCCATTTTACACTGATCAAAGTTTTTACAAATTACATAGTGCTTTGGACCTGTTTTTCACAAGTGTAGGAGCCTACAGAAGACTAGAACATCAGAAAAAAACCCCTACTTCTGAATGCTGTATAGTTATGATATAAAATTTTAATAGACCTAATCTTGCTTCTTTAGTGGCTTTAATTTGTGTAACATAGTGACGTTGACATCAGTGTAATCCTGAATATACAGAACATGAGGAAATGTGAGTAGGTACAGAATCTGGAAATTGAGTTGAAATTTGGAAAGACCCATTAGTGGAATCAGTTTACCTGCTTTAATTCTCTCCAGTTAATAATGTAGATTACAGGGTTAAATTGGAAAACGATTTCTAAACAGTTTGGTAGGTGTAATGAACCTTCTTGGTTTAACTTTGGCTGACTTGAGATTTTATTTTTTTTTAATGACTTGAAGAATGAAATAGGGGTTACTCTTAATAGGCTTGTGGATCACACTATGGGGCTGAGCTTTAATGGGAGAAATAATGTAAATATACAGATGGATTATTCAAAATACCACTTGAAGTAATTAGTAATGGATTAAATTAGTAAATAGGATTAAACTATACCTATATGGGATGAATTTCTAGAAGAACAACTTAAGTTTTAAAAAGTACTTCTTTAAATACCTGGTATCTATTAGGCAAGATTATTTGCTCATAGCTTTTAACAAGTTTATATTTTTCATCTCTTCCTGATCTTCTGAACCAGAAAATAAATCAGTCTTCAATTTTTATTTTTGGTTTGAAACTTTCAACTATCTTGAGTGCTTAAAGATTAATTGTATACTGGGGGAAAACATACTCCGTTGCTTTATGAATGTGACAGTTGATATTTATGTTAAAATATTTCCAATAAGCATAGGATAAAGCTTTCTATAGTTTCTGTGTAATTGGGAAGCTCATTGCCCTTTCTGTGTATGTATGTTAGTATATGTCGATGTCTTCAAAATGAATGTATAGAAGGTGTACGAAGTTATGCTGTATTTGTGTGTTACTGATAACAGGTGTTAGTTAGAATTCTGACTAGACTTTGATCTTCCAAACCTGTATGTATGCATGTAACCTAAAGGGGATGGAATTGCTCAGGTTGCTGCAGTGGCATCACTTAATTTTAAGTTTTGCATGTGTAGCCTTCAGGTGGAAGGGAAGCAGATACTGTGGGGCTTTAATGTTTATTTCACCAGTCTTCTGTGTGTAGCTTTGTAGCAGCAAGATTAAAGATACATCTGTCTTTATATCCAGGTAATGATTCCTGTGTACCGTGTTACAGGTCTGGTTTGTACAAGATTTTTGATAACCATATTCATCTTTAAGCATACATTGCTCTAAATGTAAGACAAGCTGAGGTAAAAAATATTAAATGTGGGACTGAGACCATTAGCTGATCAAATACAGGACAGACCTGGCGACACTATAGTGTCACCTCCTACTGAAACACCTTCCATGACTTTGCCAGCGTTGGCTCTAGCTGGTAATTCAACAAATGAAGAAGACAAAGAATCAAAATGCAGGGAAAAGCAGGCATATGTGACAGTTACGCATATTAAAACATGCAGCAGTGGAGAGAGCTTAAATGTAGTTAAGTAGAAGTGAAATACACTTCTGCTGAGAAGAAAAAGTGAAGATGTAGCGTCTGTAATAAGTGGTGCAAATGTATAAAACACAAGGCACTTAATTTGCAGAATTTCAATTTCACATTGTTCTAAACCAATCTACATTCCTTATATGATTGTAGAAATCAATTGCTGGGATTGATAGTTTTATATTTTAAGAAGCTGCGCTTACAGGGTGGGGATGTCTCATGATTGCTCCAGCTTGTGCATGCAGTGGTTGGAACAGGGCTGTGTGGCTGGCGAGGGAGGGGAGCTGGAAATTACATCACTTCTAGCTAGGGAGTGCTGAGTGAGACCTCATCCTGGAGGCAGCCTGTGGGGCAGCTCTGAAACTGCAGTTTTAGCTGAGTGCAAATGTTAAAAGGAAATAAATATGAAAAACTGGGGGAAAAAACAGTAGTAACCATGAAAAGGAACACATGATCAGAAGGGAGTGAGAATGCCAAGTTGCTTTAGCTCTTCTTTTTGCAGTGAACATAACCTTTGTGTGAAGCTGAGAGAATAGAGTGGGCAGGGTATGCTTGTTTTTCCTTAAAAATGGTAAAGCTGGGCCGGGGGGTGGGGAGTGAGTCTGATTTTTCTGTCTTTTCCTAGTTTACCATTTAGCATCTTTAAATATAGCATGGTACTTGCCTTGTTAGGTTGATCTCTCTAAACCATTATCCTGTTCGGGTAAGAGCTAATAGGATGTTGGAGGGAACTGTAAGACAAGCAATGTATTTAGAGAGAGATCTCTCCTTATGTTCTGTCATAGCAGTTTTGGAAAGTACCATTTTTTTCCCATGATAAATAGTAGATGTAAATGAGTAAATGATAGCATGATAATCTGCATTGAATGTCAGATATTTTTAAAGCATTTTACCTCATGATTGGATAGCTGTACGTACTTCCTTAACTAAGCTGAATAGTCACTTCTTGAACATTGTATGAAAACTTTTGAAGAACACAGTACATAAATTGCCTGTAAAATTAGGAAACATTCATTGTGTTCTTTAGAGCAAGTGATGGACTGAAAAAGACAGGCTCTTCCTGCCATAAACATCACCAAAAGTATTATCATTAGGAGCACAGAAATGAGTTAACTAACCTTTAAAGCCATAAATGAAACTAAATTGCTGTGTGAACTTGTCGCATCTTTCAAAAATTAATTAAATCATTTTAAAGTTTGTTAATTTTTAATCTGGAAGACAGTTACTCTAGACCTAACCTCAAGTTGTTTTGATAACACTAGGAAGAATATCTGTGGGCAGATCTATTTTCTATGTGTGTGATTATTCAAGATACCCTCCTAGAAATCATTGTAATATTTAATTAAAATGTTAAAATATTTAATTACTGTAAACAACAGGGGACAGTAGTGGTGTAATTGCATTTAGGATGAGGAAGAAAAGTAATTTGTTTTTCAAGTCTTGCTGACTTTATTAGTAGTGGCATCAGCACTTTACCCTTTTTATTGTTTAAAACCTGATTAACTGCAGCATTACTGTAAAACACGATAATATAAAAAGTTAATATGCATTTTAATACATCACAGAAACACAGTGCAGTAGTGTGGAAAGGGATGCCTTTAAACATATCTGTACGGTTGTTTTATACATTATTATCTCAATATTTGGAGGGTGGGTTTTTTCGTATTCAGCTTGGTTGGCTTTTTATTTGTTTTGAGGTTTTGTGATGAACAAAAGGTCTTTTTTTGGAATATGCACTTGGAAGAATGGCTTAAGTGGGAGAATATAAAACCTGGTCTGTGTTACAATAAATTGATGTAAGATATAAAATTGTCCAGTAGTTTTTTAATGAGAGTGTTATTAATAGTTTAAAGAGAAATTAAACTAATAATGAAAGATACATGGCTGACAGCTGAAAACCTATTTGGGAATCTCATAAAGTGGTTTATGCTATGGTGTTGGTTTTACGAGGAAATAAAATAATAATAAAAAAGTAAATGGGGAAAAATTGCAGTCCTAAGTGCCGTGTATTTCATGGCTCTTAATTTATATATGTGTTCACTTAATTTGTCTTGATGTTTCAAAATGTGCTCTAAACTAGTTTATAACTGTATTACGATCCTTAATTTACATAGTAGATCAGAGAAATAAGTTTAAAAATAAACTTGCGTGTGCTTACTTGCCTGGATCACTGCTCTCGGCTGGTGAAGGGCCCTGGTCCTAGAGGCAAGACACAAATTAGAATCTGCCTCTGTTTGTTTTCTTCTGGATCTTGGGGTGGTGGTATTGGGGAACAGGGAGGAAGGGAGCCAGACAACCTGTATTCCAAAAAGACTGGGTTTAGCTGTTCTGGATAGCTGGTATCAGTGGAAGGAGAGCAGCTTCTGTGGGACTGTCGTAGTTGGTGCTTAGGTCAATGTCCACTGTGCAGAAAGTAAGTTAAAAATGGAAGGCAGGCCGTTAGCGATGGGGGATGCACAAATGTTTTGGGAGGTGAATTGAGTTAGGCTGCTTCTGCTCCTTCCTAGTCAAGAGGGTGAGATGATTTTATGAAGTGTGATTCACAACATGAGCCTAAAACAGATTCTTTTGAAAAAGTTCTAGGTAAGAGGAAGTCTGGGCAGATCAACCCCCAGGAATGAGTTTAGTCTTTCTGAACATTACCCTCAGGCCTTTCTGGTGAAGCAGTTGTAGTGTAATAGTGTGTATGGTAAGAAGAGCTTGTGGTGAGCATTATGACTGAATAACTAAAGATATTAGTATATACCAAAATCTACAGATGTTTCTGGTTTTGGAAATCAGCTGCTAAGCATGCACATTTTAATTGAATTTCCAAATGGCTTGTTTGTGTGCTGTTTTGATATTTGGAAGTTGCAAAGAATCTTTGTTTTCTATAAATGCAGGGATTGGTGCTATTTAAATAAAAAAAAAATCAAAATTAAACCCAAAAAGTAAACCAAAAAAAAGCTCTCAGTTTTTCCTTTTTATCTTATACCTCCTTTTTTGCACTGAGGTAAAGTCGATTTCTAAGTTAGTTTTGCCTTTTTTATGGTGAGGAGAACAGTGTGTTAACTCACAAATTTTTAACTTCAGCAGAAGAAATTTGTGTGGTAAATGTTCATATTCATGCCACATAATTTCTAAAATATGAGAAGTCTAGAAAATGACTGATGTTGCCAGTGAAGTTCTATGTAAATGCTGTTGTTTCCAAAGCTTGCATCTATGTAAGGTTTTCCTCAGTATTTTGGTACTTAGTAGTGATGTGGTTTTGCTGCTACAGTGAATTTACCTAGAGACTTATTTTTTTTCTCAAACCAGAAAGAACTCTGCAATATGATACTTGACTGCTGTGCTCAGCAAAGAACATACGAGAAATTCTTTGGATTACTGGCAGGGGTAAGTTCTGTTTTCAGATTTTTCACGTTTTACTGTTTACAGTTTCATTGGTTAACTATTTTTTCATGTGTGTTAAATTTAAATTTTAATGGATAAATAAAACTAATAGTCATTTTATTGTTCTGAAAATGTTTATATTAGTTGATTGGTTGTGTTAGTTGATTAAATTAACATTTTGGCTGTAATAAGCATAGTGAATGCTGAATGAGAGAACAAACTTTATATTATTGCTTTTTTTTGCTGCCTCCTGTTCTTACTACAGTAGAACAGTAAGTCAGTAGCAAAGCAGTGGCACTATAAAGAGGTAATAAAAGTATTAAGAGTTACCTGAAAATGCTTTTTTTACAGTGCTAAAGATTAATTTTGGAGACTCCTGTTTTCTACCCTTTCACTCAAAGGTGTTTAGTAGGTTTTATGTGTAGCACAAGACCGAATACTTACTGTCCTGGGGTTGTGGGTAGGGATTTTTGTTGGTGTATCAGCTAGCTCTTTGTGCGACTAATTGTTAATTTAGTTGCAGCTTTCCTAGTTTTCCCTGTCTGTGGTATTGACAGATCTGACTAGTTAAGATAAAATATTTGTCTTCCCAAGAAAGCAAGTTATAGTGAAAGGGAGTGATTTTTTTTTCCATTTGTGTGTTTTAGCCGGTATTTGAGGAAATGCATCTACTGATAATCCGTTACAAAGCACTAACCATGTGAATCTACGTGTTCAGTAGAATATGAATATTAATTTTCCTGGGTTTTTGGAATGCTTATGTCCAAGATGTCTTACCTCTAACTGTTCCCTGCTGCGTCTCTGATTTTGAATAGTCATTCAGTGATGTAATGAAAAAAAAGTTATGTTTGGGGCTGCATCAGATGAAATTACTGGGTGTATGGAAGTAAAAGAAGTTGCTGGATAATTTGCTGTATTTCAAAACTGATAATTACTAATCTGCGATGCAGATGAGTTTCTTGTTCTGACAAACTGCTGAAAGCAATGAAATGTTACCCATTTCAAGGTATTTTTTTCTCCTCCAGGTGTTTCCCTGTAGGAAAGTCTTGCAGTAAATATTTGCGCTGTTAGGTCATTTACATGTAGGTTGTGCTTTTAATATTTTATTTAGTCTGGTTGTTTAAATTGTACAATGTTGTTTCAGCGTTTCTGCATGTTAAAAAAAGAATATATGGAATCCTTTGAAGCTATTTTCAAAGAACAGTATGATACCATTCATCGTTTGGAAACGAACAAACTGAGGAATGTTGCCAAGATGTTTGCTCATCTACTTTACACGGATTCAATTCCATGGAGTGTAAGTTAAAAAGGCTATTGTCCTAGATTTTGTTTTCAGTAATTACTATCCAGTATTCGGAAATAGTATCTGATACATTAGTTGCAGTATTTATTCTACAGTTTAGAACTACTTGTATTTGTAGCAGACTGGATTATTTTAAGTGTCTTCTCAGACACTGTTGAACTATTCCATGTTGCTGTATATCTTCTTGCTGCCCGTGCATCGTGTCACCCCTCCTCTGCTCTAAAGTAGTTGATTTAAGCTGTTATTTTGTTGTTTAAAATGTACCTTTTTTCTTTTTTTAGAATTTCATACTTTTAATCAGCAATGTTAATAGCAGAACAGTCTCTAAAAAGCAAACCTAAAAAAACCTTTTAAATGTACATTTATATATTGTGTTTAAAGTTTTATCTAACTGTAACAAATCTTAAAATATTGTCATTTTCTGATTTAAGTGCCAAATAAAGGCAGTCTTGAATTTGGAGATATTTATTTCTTCATTTTCAATGCTATATTATTATCAAGGTAATGTTATATCACGGTAACTTGTTTTTCTCCTACTGTTTCATTCTTGTTTCACAGTCTAGTCTAATTGACATTCTTCGGGCACACCAAGTCAGTCCAAGTATTTCCCCTCTTTAGAATTTAAGTCCCAGATCTTTAGCTTCCCAGAATTTCACACACCTGATTTTCTCTTGTGAAGCTTTCTTGGATAAAATAAATCCTTAAAGAATTACTAATGTAAATATGACCAAAAACTGCTCCCAGGTGGTATAAAAGAATGCTTGTGGAAGAAAGTCTTGACTAGGAATTATAGGATTTATGTTCTTGGGGAGAGTGGGGGGAAACCACACTTTATTGGCTATTTCCAGAGTATAAGGATCTTTAAGATAAATAAAAGAATGTTTGTTGCTTAAACATTTAAGGGTTTTTTTCTAAATATTTTCAGGTCCTTGAGTGTATAATACTGAGTGAAGAAACTACCACATCCTCCAGTAGAATTTTCGTCAAAATATTCTTTCAGGAACTCAGTGAATATATGGGACTTCCCAATCTAAATGCCAGATTAAAAGATGAGTAAGTTGAAATTCAGTTTCTAAAACTGTAAATTTAATTAGTTTCTTTATCTGAAAAATTCTGGTTTTAAGTTCAAGTAAGACTGCAGTTCTGTAGCTGCAGTACTTCAAGAAATAAGATCATGCATAGATGTAGTCATTGCAAAGAGACCCATTAAGCTGATTAACCCATCAATTTGGGTTCAAGTATATGCATGACTATTTGCAAGATACATCTTTTTTTTTTTTTTTTCCCTGTGGTAGTTCAGCTTGTATAAGAATTTTCCAAGTGTGAGTCTCCTTGTGTATTGTCAGCTCCATAGCCCTGTAATAAATGCTACTGTGACCTCTTCAGACAAAACTTAAGCGAAAAGCACAGAAGTATTATAACTACTAATTCCAATTTTTCTAGGATTGGGTGCTTATCCCGAAGTATAGGTTGAATAACACATTCTTTTAAGCTTGTATGTGATTTTAATGCACTGCATTCTGGCTACGTACCTTTTGGTTGTTTGAACTCTTTCCTGTAAGTTGGGATTTCTTCTGTGTATGATGAGGAATTTAGCAGATGCTTTAACTCGTATAAGTTTAAACTTGAAACTATATTTAGGGCCATGTTTGATGGGATTTCAGCCTAGATACATAAATCTTTGACCTACTTGGTCAGCAAGTATTATCCTTTCCCGTCACAAGCTACTGCAATTTCACAAGTCTCATCAGGGCCTCACAAAATCAGTCTTTCTGTTGCCATAATGTGACAGTATATATGTAACTCTTCTGTGTGTGAAGAAGCTTATACTTTGGTGAAAGAGCAAGTTTTTAAATAGCATTCAATCAGATACATCACAGAGGTAAACAATGAAAGTATTTTAAAAAATGCATAAAGAGAAAAATCTTACTGTCCTATAGAGATCCATACAGTTTCTTTTTCGGTTTACTAATGTCAATGAGAGTTAATGCTAAGCTGGCGTGGTGTTTAACATAGATGTTTGTTTTCATCAGAACATTGCAGCCTTTCTTTGAGGGATTGTTGCCTCGGGATAACCCAAGAAACACTCGCTTTGCCATCAATTTCTTCACTTCCATTGGCCTTGGAGGACTAACGTGAGGAACAATTCACTGATGTTATGTTTACTTTCATTATTTCCCCTCCCTCTGCCAAAAATAAATAAAGTTTTTAAAATATGGGTTTTTTGTTAATTAGGGATGAATTACGGGAGCATCTTAAAAATGCACCAAAGATGATAATGACACAGAAACAGGATGTTGAGTCAACGGATTCTTCTTCATCTTCAGAGACAGACTCTTCCTCAGATTCTGATTCTGACAGCAGCAGCAGTAGCTCAGAGTCATCCAGCAGCAGTGATTCCTCATCTAGCAGCGGCAGCAGCAGTGACTCAGGTACTGAAACGCGAGTTACAGCTACTTAGTTCTCTTTTGTTTCTACACACCTATTTATTTCTATGTATAATTGTTGAGGAAAACCTAGCTATGGACAGTGTTAGTTTCTCTGCTTTAAAAAACAATCCAGGTTTTCAAACTCACAGGTTCAAAATATTAAGTGTTGCTCATGGAAATGTATTTTTCAAGCTTAAACTGAGTTTAAACTTAAATATTTCAGGAACTTTGTTTTGTAGATTACTTTTTTACACAGTTGATACCTGTTGCACAGTGCTACCAGTTCAGTTTAGCATAGGGCAGAGGGATTGGAGTCATTCCCTGTTAAAATAATGTCTGAGAGATGCTTCTTGGTGAACCCTAGAGACTACAGCTCTGACTTGCTTGTCTTGATTGAGTGAGCTTGATACTTCTTTTGTCCTTCCCTGTAAATATGTGCCCATTCATAGGTCAAAAATGACATCATTCAGTTCTAGCTGTGAATTATTCTCCTTCAGGTTTCCATTTCTAACTCCTCTTCGTCAGGAATAGTTTGTGGCGATATAGCGAAGGCTCTTGTCTATGGAGAGGTCTCCAAGGAGGAATTAGGTTTTGCTGACAACTTAGTATTTTGCAGTTTTACACATTATAATTAGTGTTTAGCATCTTGTACCATCCTGCTGATGCAGAACCTTCTATTTGACATGAAGTGTCTTAAACATTGCTTAGTCTGTAAAGTACATGCTAGTGTGAGTTAGTGTGCAATCTCCCCCACTGTATATAATGTGAGCAGATGATAACTCAGCATGACTTTCTATAGTACAGAAGCTTGCTGATTCAGAGTTAATTTGATTTATCGCATGCCTTTGAAATGAAAATGTTGATTAAGAAAATAAAAGCAGTGTGAACTGTTCATGTTTGAGACATGCAATTTTATTCTCCATTGCAATCATACTGTACAAAGTCTGGTTTGTGTGTCATCACATTAATCGCATTAATGACGACAAAGCACTGGCGGAGGGCACAGTTAAACAGGGTCAGAGGAGGCGTTAGTTTAGCAAAGAGCCAGATGGCTCCTGCATAGACAGCTGCAGCTCTGCTGAGCTGCTTGATAGGAACCAGAGATGTAAGTCCTTAGTGACAAGCCAACTGAATCTGCAGTCTGCTAGTATGAACGCTTTATTTTTCTGAATTTAGGAGCTTCCCTTTTACTACTTGTCCTTTCTCCATTCAGTAATGCATTCATTAAAGCTAACTTGCATTCTAATATCTTCTCAGCCTGGTTTCACTCTTTTTTTCCCCTTGGTTTGTGTACTTAAATAGAGTGGTCAGAACACTAATTGGAGGTGACTATTCTTTAATGGTAAACTTGAAGTCCACTGGTGGTTTTATCTCCAAGTCTTCCTATGTTTGCAGCTTTTTAAAACTTTAAGATAACTTTGTAGAGTTAAAACGTGTTTTTCAGAAGAATGTGCTGCAGTATCTCAGTGTTTAAACAGTGCAATATATAAGAGAAAATAGAAAAACTGCTGATTAGAAATTAGACGTAGAGCTAAATTCAGGTTTACTTTCTTAGTTAAAGTATGGAACTTCCTCATCTAGCTTAGCACTGCTCTGGAGAGGTTATTCCAACCAAAACAGGACCGGTGGAGAATGAAATCTGTTATCAAAACATCTCATTCCTGTGTATTTACATTCTCAAGTATTTTTCTGGTGAGTGTAGAAATAATAAGGGAAATAGACTTTAATTTTTTTTAAACAGTATCTGAAGAGATCTGTCATCACACTTTAACAGAATTCCAGGAAGCCTTAACTCAGATGTGAGACTGACCAGCTGCTTTAGAAACTCAGATATTTGATGTACTGTTAAATCAATTTATGGCTCTGTAATTTTCAAGAAGTGGCAAGAAACAGCCACCTGGTATGATACCAAAGTTCATACAATAAGGTGAATTAGTGGTTAGTCTAAATGGATGTAATTTCAGTGTTTACTGATAAATAATATAAAGAGTGAACAGGAACAATAAGGCCTCTTCCACTGAGACGAATGCTACTGTGTATTTAGAAATACACAAGTTTTAATCTTAAATTGTGGACAAAGCTGTCACTATTTCTTCTGGAAATGAGCCAGAAGGCTGTTGTTATGTTTCTGCAGTGCCACTATCTGAGTTCATTTCAGCATGCCTCTGTTTCCTCATAGGATGGTATTGGAGATTTTTGCCCATCTGCTGTTTTTAATCTCTGTTGACTGAAACTCTTCCAGGAAGTAACTGGCAAAGTAAATTATTTTAAGAGACTGTATTGTCTGGGAGAAGTGATCTTTCTGAAAATAAACAAACAAACCAAAAAAAAAAAGAGTGCTTTGATACATGACTTTATAGCCTATGCCTGATCCTTTTGTACCAAATCAACAAGAGGATGATGATGGGTAGAGATTCTCAGAAGTCAAATGTTTCTTGGAGATAGTTAAGAGAGGAAAGCTTTTCTGATAGATACTCATGAGTGGCAGCTGCAGTTGTACAAACTTGAGTTGTTCCCTCTTAAGCAATTAACCTGGGTAAGGAGGCCAGGAAGTAAGGTCATGGAAGTTTTGTCAGTACACAGAATTTAAAATCTTTTCAATTATGAAAGCATGTCTTACATAACCAAAAAATTCTATGTCAGATTCATATTTAGTGAGTTACACTGATGTAACTGCTTCATAATGTCTTGTGTTCAAATGCAGGTTCGTTGGATTTTTTTGTAAGTTTGAAGTAGTTGTTTGGGGTTTTTTTGGTTTAAGCCACATCACAATCTCAATACCTATATAAGCATAAATGGGTTGAAATGCAGAAAGCTATTCCCTAATTTCTTATTTGTGTGCTCTTTAGGGTGAAGTGTTGTGACCTTCCTTTTTGTTAGTGTGTGGTTCTTGTGGTAATAACAGTTGAGTTACAGAGAAATATTGATGCTTAGACAAAAAATGGAGAATAGTCTTGGTTCAATAGTCAGTTCACACTTTTATGGAGAATTTTTTTTTTTTATGTAAAGTAAAGACCTGCTCAGTTAAAGAATGGGTGAATTTTCCCCCATTGCATGAGACACTCAGTTGAGAAGGGGGATGAGCAATAAAATCACAGCTCAGTGTTTTGAAACCTTTGTCCAGGTACATACCTAGAAAAGTCTTTGCACAAAAAAGTAACTGTCTAGAACTTTCTATGTACTTTACCAAGTGTAAGAAAAAAAAATGCAAATTTATTCCCATATTTTGTTATAATTTCAGATGCTCCTAAAGCCAAAAGAAAGAGAATGCAAAAGAAAAATAGAGAATCTGACAAAGCTTCCAGGAAAAAACAAGAAAGGAAAAGAAAATCGCTTGAAAAGAAAATGGGAAGGAGGCAAGAGGAAAGAAGTGATACTGAGAGCAAATCAGAAAAAGATCACCGACACTTAAAAGAGTCATCCAGGAGAGATGATGTATCGAAATATCATCACAGAGATGAGTCCAATGGCAGAGATGGTTACCGTAGTGGAAAGGATAGAAACCATGAAAGAAGTAAGGATCTAGAAAATAAGCACAGTAATTCAAAACCGAAGAAAGCAGAGAGAAGAGTTTCTTTGTCTGATGATGAAAATTACAGATACTGGAGTAAAGATAATGGACATTGCAGTAAAAGAAAAGAAAGATCAAAATCCAGAGAGAGAGCCCATAATAATTCAAGTCCAGGAGAGGAGGAGCAAGACGACCGGTACAGAAATGGTTCAGAGAAACACCGAGAGAAGTACAGCCGTTACTCTGACCAGTACAGAGAATCCAGAAAGAATGAGGACAGACGAAGGGAGAATTCCCCACACAGACGAAAGTAATACCTAACCAGAGTTTGAAATAAATGTGCATTTCTGAGCTGTTAAAACTGTATTTTAAAATCTATTCCTGAACTGTCTTTAAAAAAAATTTTGTACAAAGTGATAGTTTGCATTTGTAAATTTTACCAGACTTTTTCAAATTTTCAGTACCACTTTTTTATAACTATTGCATTGAGTCTTTCTGTTAAATTCTTCCTTTGGAAAGACGAAACTGTTTATTTTGTGAATAAAACTATTAAGAGCTCTGCAAAATGGGTTGTTTTGTCACTTAGTTTCAAGTATTTGTAATTGTAACTTTATAGTCTAAAAAAACCATGGTTTGCTTTTTAATTGAAAGCTAGATGCTGAGGCAAGGGTGATAAATGTAAAAATTTCAGATTACAATGTAAATGTTACTTGAGAAGGCTTTATAGAAAAATTTCCAAACATCGGTATAAGCACTTCAGGCATTCTGTAGCTATTTATTCTTTCTGTGAATATGAAAGCGAGTTTGATTAAAATTTTCAGGAAATACTTCAGCCGATTTTTTTTTTCCTTCAGGAGTTAAAAATTGGAAAAGCAATATTGCTGTTTTAAATGTCACATTTGAAAGTGTGTCAACTTGTTCTGTTACTTTTCACAATGTTTTTTTTAATATTGTAACATCCTAAGCTAGTTACACTTGTGATCTTAGAGACAAGGGATAAAAAGTTGTTGTTTTTTTTCCTCAACTATAAATTTGATTTTAAAGTCATAGGCTTCAACTCTAACCCTACAAAGGATGTGTTTAAGGAACATTTTTCCCAGTATAAAAGGAAAAAAAAAAAAAAAATCTGACATAAGAGGTATTTAGACTCTGTTTAGATGTTTTGAACTACGTGGCTTGAAGTGCTCAATTTTATTGGAAGCAAAGCTTACAAAATATATATATGTATATCTGTTGCTGCAGAAGTTAATAATGTAAAAACATTCTACCTGTAGTCATCTGAAGCAATGAGCTAAATGCTCATTGTATGAGTAATAAAATCATCTGGTTAAGACTAAATCTCATTAGGAACTAAGGAAAATTTTGAAACTCAGCATGAAATAGGAAGTAGTGTGGACATGGTCATTAGGAAAGACAGGTGGGAGTTGTATATTACGCTTTTTTTGGTGCTGTAGGGCGGCATTATTATTTTTGTTTACTCTGTGAAATGAACACAATTGCTGGGTGTATGAGAGCTTACACATTTCATGTGTAAATCATACTTCAACTTGTATAAAGCATAGAAAATACTTGAGCTGTTTTATAACAGAAAATAGAACAATTCCTAAGGAAATAGATCCATTTTGCCTAAGTCTTGTCACAACATTTTTCTAAGAAAAATGTCACATTTTTAATTTTTTTTTTTCTGTATTTAACAGAATTTATTTCTGCAAGCTTTCATGTCATAAAACATTCTCAGTCTAAAACACTTGCATGGAAAAATTGCAGAGAAAAAAGTAAGGTTCCTATCTTGTTATACTGCACTGCTAAAAATGCTTTAGTAGCATCATGAGGTATATATATTTAAATTGTGGTGGGTTTTTGTCCAACACACTTGTCACTTTCAAAATGATTTATGCATTTTGGCAGGGTGTGTTAATTCCAGGAAAACTTGATTTGGAAGAATGCTTTCTAAAAAGAATTCTGCTGAGAAATGTTATGCTGCTTTAATGGCTCTCTACAAACATTAGTGAAGATGATCTGTTCTTCATAATGGTTTTAATTGTGTGAACTTAATTTATTTAGAGTAATACTCTTCTTACTATGTTATGGGTTTAATATCATCAGTTCTATTAACCCATAACTTTTGAGATTCTGTTCAAGTTAAAAAGCTTGTTAGTGACATATTTAATAAATGGCAATACATAAAAACAATAAATGTGAAAACATAAAACATTTATTAAAAAAATAAGCATTTAATATCGGATATACACATAAGAATATGCCAATTTAAACATCTCCCTTTTTTTTGTGTGTTATTTTATACTACCTGATAAAAATATTGTGCTTTTTGGTGGTGGGGAAGAAAAAAGCGAGTAAGATTAGGACCTGATTTGTGGTTTTAGCTGCCTTTACAATTTCTTGGTGGCTTTTTTTTTTCCATTTCCCAGAAATATTAATAGATATTTAATAGGATGCTCAATTAAAAATGGCTGTTCTTTTTACCATTGCTACTACGAGCAGGTTCATGTTAGCTGAAAGCAGCAAGACAAGGAGCAGGAGTCCCAATGCGCGTGTGAGCAGGCAGGAGCTCAGGAGGGCGGCCGCGCTGAGGCACAGGCAGCAGCAGCCTCTCCTGCCCAGGGCCCTGTCATTCCCAGTGCATTTCTAGTTTTTAGCAGGCTGTTGCTTAAACACTTCCTGACCTGAGGCACTGTGTGCATCTCTGATAAGGGCTTGCCCAGTAAGTGACCTAATTCTTTAACTTACGTGGGGGGCATTCTGCACCATCCTGTGCCAGGAGTTCCAGTATTTTACTGCGCAGAATGTGTAAAAGTATGTTTGTTTTACAGCTTCTGCCTGATGACTCTGTTTGCTGTTTTCCAGTGCGTTTTCTGAATAGTGATGTGTAGTTGTCTCCTGCTTGCTATCTTGTGTGTGATTTTTGTAGACCTAAACCTGTTCATTTTCTTCCATTTCTTTTCCAGAAGTTAAAATTCACCTGTAATCTCTCCTTGTGCAGGCCTGCTCTATAGCCCTGATTAGTCCTAATTTATCTTACAACCTTTATAAGGGAGAGGAAGTCAAAATACCTTCATTTTTAATAATACGTAGTATTCCAGGAGCTGCCCAGTGATAGAAAAGTTTTGGGGGGTTGTTTTTGATCCATCCTCCTGATTGCTGTAGAGTCAAATGATCCATGGTGATTCCTCAGCAGTAACAGCGAATTCTAGACCATGTACAGTAAAAAGGTGCTGCAGGTATCACAGGTCTATAATTAATACTGGAGCTCTGTGTTGTATTTTGAATAGGATTTTTGACAGAAGAACTTCAAGAAGTAGAGGTTCTGTGACATTCCTCACTATTCTGCTTGGTTATTAATCCCTGTCACTTAAGAGTATGATTGAAATGGCCTGGCCATAACTCTCTGCAATTGGCTCTGGTCATGACTTTGTTTAATCAACCTCTGCTGTCAGAAGTCACCTAATGTAGTTAGTGCTGAGTCCAGGGAATAACTTGGCTGCCTCTCAGATGGAGTAAATACTGGGCTGCTGTGGTCTTCCTGAGCCGCGAGCTTTGGTCACAAGTGCTCTTGACTCAGGTGAATGAGGATACTGAGAAGTGTGCTGTTCGTTGGCCCTGTGCCTCGCAACCTGTACCCTTGGACCTGAAAATGTGTTACGAGTGAGGGTGTTCGTTGCGATGCAGTGTTGGGTGTCGGGGCCTTGGCCCTTGTGGTGTTTTAGAACATAGAACTGTTGTCAGGTATTACCATGCTAGCACACAGAATTGACTCCAGTTTCTCAAAAAATATCCAGAGAGCAGGGAGACTTGTCTTTCGATTTATTTTCAACTAGATAAGTTAATATTTTTGAAAAGCTTTTTTATGGGTTAAAGTATTTTTTAAGAAATTGTGAAATCAAAAACGTAGAATTAAAACTACATAAAACTTGTTTTACCAAGTTAAAAGTGGCATAAGCAAAATACTACTTTGTACGCTGGAAAAACTTGAGGTCACTTCAGAGATGTCCTGCTTTTTATATGTTTTCTTCAAGCAAGTCTATAATTTGGCTGAGACTAGAGTTGTATTTTTCTTTTTTTGGCTGCATCTCATGGCCATCATCAAGTATTTTCTTCTAATTTAAAAAAAAATAAAGAAGGGAGGGGATTCAGCCTTGGTATTGTGGGAAAACAGTTTGGTAACCCATAAAACAGACAAGTCCTTTAAGAAAATAAGCTGTCACGTTTTGACTCTGTTTAAGCTGTGTGTATTTTGAGTTATCTTTTTCTGTTATTTTGTAAACTAAAGCAAGGTACAAAAGTTTTCCCGGGTGAGAATATGAGCTGCAACATTTCTTAGGAGGAGAGGGTGGGGAAGGATGAAGTGCATGGAAGAGAATGCAAAGTTCCAGCAAACAAGAATTATTTTTCAGTGACAAGATGCTTATGGCAGGTTTGGAAGCTCTTCTGACACAGGTGCAATGTCCAGGTGCAGTGCTGACTATTTTTTAGCTTGCTTACTGATCTTGCTCCTTAATTACTTAAAAGGAGAATGTGCATTCTATTTAAAATTGCTGGGCCCCTGGCTTCTTTTCAGTTGCCCACCTATTGCTTTTGGAGGTACTTCGTACCTTAGTCACAGCTGTGAAATCTCTTGTGCAAGTTCAGATTCTGGGCGTTCTGTATAATAAAAAGCTGCGTAAAAATGCCTTTGTCACTAGCTTAGCTTACCTAAAATTTGGTTTAACTTGAGGAAGATACCTTATTTTCAAAATAAGCCTGCTCCATCTCCTAAAGACTGACCGTTTTTAGCAACTTTTTTGCTCTGGAGTAATACTTAGGCTAATTGGAGACATGCCTGTTGATTTAAAAGAGAGAGGCATAAGATCCTTTAATCTGGTTGGTTACAGATGTTGCTCCTGTATTGACTGTATTTGTGTTGCTCAGTGTTCTTACTCTTAAAGGTTTTTCCTTGTTTTGTCCTGCTGTAGTTACCATTTTGCCTTTTTTTTTTCCTAGCACTTCTGAACTTTGTTCTTTATCACATGCAGCGTTAGCCATTTAGAAATGTATAATGCCAAAAATACACATGAAAAATCTACTATATATCGCTTGCATAATGCATCAAAAATGATCTTTAAAGAATAACTTGGCTAAAGGAACAGTATGTGTGCACACATACCATAAAGAGCAGGCCTGCTGCCTGCTTCTTTCCTTCTCCTCCTTACCTCAGAATAGTGAGTTACAGGACAATCGCAAATTTGATGGGGTTGATCAGTCTTTAAATGTTTCATTCTGATTGCCTTTATTGTGCACCACCTTTGCTAGGAAGAGGTATTGATGGAATGGTACAGGTTTCTGAATTTAGAGGCAGTTTAAGTAGCTCATGAATGCCAGTATTCCCTCAGAGAAGCTGTGGTGGTACTAGTAACAGCAGAAAAAGTGAAGAGATGTCAACATCTAGCGAAGGGTTCAATCCCGTAGGCTTCTGTAGGGAATGCTGAGAGTTGGTATCTTACTGGCAGACTATGGAATCAGCCTGAGTCCTTTGGCTGTAAAGGCTCGTGCAGAAGCTCATGGTGTCCACTGGTCAGCCCATTTACCTGTCCCCTGTACTTGGGCATGGCTATCAGGAGGAAGATACATCCGATAGTCCCCTCACTGTCATGCCTCACAAGGCGAGTTCAGAGCTGGGGATGTTATGTTGTCCATTTTGGTGGTGATTGCTCCAGTAACATTTCAAGCAAAGTAAACGGTAGGTCTGGCCAGCTGATCATACACACAAGAGTTTTCACAACAGCTGGCTTGAGCACTGTGAGTCAAACCTACTGTGGCTGCTTTACAGGTCATGGGCAAAGAAAAGCTCTGCAGTATACGTTGAACAGAAAGAGTCTTGGCTATAAAGGTGCTCCGGAGGGAATAGCTATTACACCAAGGTCAGCTTTTGCAAATACTTTTCTCCATCATTTTTCTCCATCTTTTTCCTAGTTCTCAGTCACAGGTGGATGTCTCATGACCTTGTGTCCTAATTTTTCTTTTGGTAATAAGAAGAATTGTCCAAATTGTCAAAGGACTTGAGAATTATCCTGGAAAATTAATGTGGGGCAATAGCACTGAAGGGAGAAAGATCACACCAATTCACAACTGGTCCCAGTTATAGGTAGCTGAACAGCAACCCCTTATTTGGCTATTTCAGTCTTAGTGAGGATACCATCCTCCCTCTCTCACCATCAACCCTGACTGCTGGGCCTGTTAAACACACTTCCTCAAGGAAATGCATGACAGTTCTCTCAAACCGTCTTCCCTTTCCAATCTCCCATGTGTCCCTTGTAATGGAAGAGAGAGTCACCTCTTTCTGCTCCCTTTTAAATATGGCATCTTATGCCCCAGATCTGGTGTGAATGGTTAAGAAGCAAGCTTGGGTTTTGTATGGCCTTCTCTTGGTCTCTTCTGTCTGTTAACCTGTATTAACAGACATCAATGTTGATGGACTTTCTTGGTAGGCAGAGAGTTATGTTAATTTAGGGGCTGAAATAGGCAATTGAAAAGTTGCTATATTAGTTCATATAATGTTAAGGATGCAAACAGCCTTTGCGGCTTCCTATGAGGAAGGAAAACTTAAGCAAGGGCTACCTGGAATGGGACTTTTAATTCCTTTGCTTCCTTTGTTTGGGCCTTGAGGTTGGATGTCTGGCCTGTAGGCTCTCATTCTTTGATTAGATTCACAGGGCCCCCTCCTTCTTGTGTTACACCCTTTGTTATGAGTCACCAGAGGTGGAATGCAAAAGCGCTTAAGAAAAAAATTGAAGCCAAGTGCCTGATTTGTTCAGTGATTGAAATGAGAAACTGAAAATATGCATTTGGAGGGAAAAAAAATGTCTCTTTGCAGCTCTGTTCCTTCCTCTCCTCTCTTCTCAGCACAGAAAAAAATCCTTGTTATACCTCTTTGTAGAAGAGAGATGGTGCATTGGCCTCTTTTGATCACTGTACCTGTTTGAAACAGGAATTCTTTGAGATGTCATCCACAAGTGCTTCACAGCCCATCATTTCCTCCACTTTTGCCGAGTATATTTATGTGATTATGGCTGTGAAGAGAAACTGTGAGGATGGGTTCATTGCTCTGCCTACGGCAGGGAAGGACACAGCCTCTGCAGCCTTTCTGGAGACTCAGGCTAAATTCATCCCTATACACAAGGAGTCAGTTTTTTCATTTCATTTTGCAAAGTAATTCTTTCCTCCCATTTCATTTTTAGCTCTCTATTTACAGAGGCACAGACATATTGGAAAAGTGTATTTCAGTTTCTCACTTATATATAAATACAGACACTTGCATAAGTCTTCTACTTTCATTCTCTTTGTGCATAAGATCTTAGGATCAGCTGTATGTGTGAATTAATAGAGTTCATTAAAATAAATTTCAGCTTTTTATACTCTGTAATGAGTTTTATCACTGTGCTATCTGAATAGCTCCCAAATGTTATTTTTCATCTATACCCTGTCGAACAGTATAAAATATTCATATTTTGATGTTGTGAAGACTGGTTGGAAGAAAAAAAATCTATGAGGTACGTTAACTGAGTTTCTGTTGTGATATATGGTGCAATAAAAAAATATACATTTTTCCACTTTGGTGACTTTATAATACCTAAGGACAGGCACTTCAAAGATACCAGCATTGCTAGTGTATATTTTGGAGTAAAATTCTAGTGCTCTATATACATGGAATTATACTTCCCTTTCCAGGAATAATTGGGGTGGAAGCCCAACCAGAACAGTGTGAATGTCAAGATGAGGATCTGCCTCAGTGTACCGGGGAAGACGGGTGGTGCAGACTGCGGTCTGTGTGACTGGGGTTACCTGTGTGGTAAGGAGCAATGGCTGGGTTTAGCGTACAGGCTTTCTACCCAAGACGCAAGGTCTAGCTCATTTTGGGTGCTTATATAATCAAAAACTTTCTTTGTTTCACAGTATTTATAGGAAAGCTTTATTTCCATAATTGCAGTTCCACCGTCATTTATAAAGAAAATACAGCGTGAAGACCCATTGTTTTAATGATCTGTATATCATACTCCAGTCAAGGGAGAGTGAGTTTCAAGGTTAGTTGCGTGGCAGTTGTCATCAGTCTGTGAAATTCTCATTTTGAATGATAGGTTTGGCTTGGACTTTAACCCTAGCACTGGCTTTAACTCCATCTTTTTCCTTGTTCCTAATAACTTCAGCCTCTCCTTTCTCTGTGAAGATCATTACAATGTCTTTTTATAAAAAGAAAATAAAAGAGGGTTGGGGGGAATCTCATATCTCCAGAAGGCCCCTTTTATTTTCTTAATAAGCTTTCTGCTCCATCTGATTGTTCTGAATTACATGTGAAATATTCAGTTCCTTATTAGTCAGTGTTATCAGAGGAAGATGCCACAAATTGTGCAGACTATTATTATGGAATCATTCACAATATTAATAGAAAAGAGCTATAATCTGTTATAAATGTGTTGTTTTCATTTTCATTGAATGTCTGTGCCATTATGAGATAGGGTAAGAATTGCTCACTCATTTTCTTTTCCATATAATATTCATTATTGCCAGTGTCCATGGCTAAGTGCTTTTCTGTTCATCTTTTCTGTAAACACTTCAGAGTTTCACTTCAGAAAGAAAGCCTTCTCAGCCTGTAATCATTTTTATTCCCTCTCCTTTCTCTCTCGCACTGTCCTCTGTGATCCCGCGCTGTACTCTGGCACCATCAAACACAGCATCCCAGTTGATGGGACCATACCACTAATTTTCAAAATGACATTGTATTTTCTGTATTATATTTTTGCTTTTCCATGTGCTTTGGAACAGTTTGTATGTTTGCTTTTTGACAGCCGTTGAATGCTGATCAGGGAGACTGAGCTGTCCTCAGTGATGCTCTGGTCTTTCTCCTACAGTTCACTCACCAAACTTGTACGAATAATTCACAAGATTTCCTTGAATGTCTATCACCATGTTCTTGTCAACAATGACTTCCAGTTGTCATTGTGTTATCCTTTCAACTAATTCAAGTTCTTTAGTTTCTTATCGCTTGTTTGAAGCTGAATGATAGATAGAACTTCTAGCTAGCTGTGCAATGTTGTAACATGGTTTAGGACTGTTTCACTGTTATCCTATTGCCAGACAGAATATTGACTGTGTCATTGTATGCTTTATATTCCAGCACTATGATTCAAATCCCTGCTCTCTTACCTCACAACTGGTTGGTTTCTTTAATAGTCTCTTGTGCAGCCTTGTTGAAGACTTTGAAAGTCCAGATGCATGAGATTATTCCAAGTATCCTGTATCTTTTGGTGGTTCCTACAATTTTAATTACACTTAGGTTAACACTTTTAATTTTTATTGAATATTTGCCATGAGAGTAAAAATGAGGTCAATAATTCCCCTAAAGGCTTTGGATACAATTTGTACAACTGACAACTTGAACTGGAAGATTACATAGTTCAAGAAAAGATGAAAATCTTTCCAAGGGCATAATTCAAGGACTTTAAGTTCAAACACATATTAAAAGGTATTTAAAGGGAAAGGTATTTAAATGAGTAAGATGAAGAGACTGGGTGTGAAAAATCCTCTCCCTTGTTGTGGCTCCAGGTGGTTGAGCAACTTTGAAACTACTTCAGGAAAAGCTAGAGTTTAATTTGTTTCATGACAAGGACCAAAAAAATAGTGAAATAAAGTATTTTACTTTTTGAAAACCATCTTAATCCTTTGAACTACTTAGTTCAATCACAAGTAGATGTTACAGAGCTGCTGTGTCCCTGACTTGCTACAGTAGGTGACAAAAGCAGGAAAAAGTGTGAACACAGTATTTATTAATTAATATGGATTTATTAATCCACTGTCAGACCACGTGTTACCCCAGATGCAGAGATGCAGCAGCCTGGCACACAGCACAGGGAGAATGTTGCGTGCAAAAAGGTTTGAGAACAGCACTGCCACATCTCCTCTGCTCCCTTGCTGCCTCCTTTTATTGTTAAAGCTTGACCAGGCCCTTCTCTGCGCCCTGCAAACCAGCCGAGCCCATGGCAGGAACATGGGCACTGACTGGAAGCGAAGGGAAGCAGACCAGTAATAGGGAGGGCAATGTCCTAAAACCAGCCTGGTGCTGGCACTGGTGCATGGCACTGGGTCCTCCTACATGATGCAACCCCGAGGAGAGCACGCAGGAACCTCTGGAGTGGCTGATACAAGGTCATACAGGAACAGGAAACAATCCCTTGGGCTGTAACTCCCTAATTGTTGACAACATTGCACTCACTGTGTTTCATTTAGGTTTTACACACACTCTTCGTGCACGCAGACCATGCCAGAGGAGCTCAGAGCTGGGCAAGCAGGGCTGGGCCTCATCTTCCCAGTCTGTTCTGCAGTTGCCTCAGTCTCTTCTCTGTACAGAGTTGTAAGCAAGTTGTCTCATCCTTCCTTTTATTATTTCTAGGTCCTAATTTTAATCATTGGTCTTAAACAGTATTGTAGTTTACAACATGAAACAGCAGAATACCGTATTCTTAAGTTTCAGATGTGATTTGGTGTGTTTGGGGTAGAAACCAGGAAACACATGCTCATAATCCAAATAGACAGGTATCCACCACCACCCTGATTCAAGAGCAGACAGAAGGAGATCCCCAAGTTGGTACCAGTTTTACTTGTAGATGTAGATAGGGTGGAGTAAAAATGATTGAAATATTTTTTGTCATAGCAAATTTTGTTTGAGACCTATGCTATTCCATCAGAAGGGGACACTTGATACAAAGTTCACACAGAAGCTCCCCTTGCTTTCATCAGCTGAGAGCGAGGTACCACTCTGATTTTTGGCCAGAGGGACCGGTGCCTCCCTGCTAGCCGCACAACAAGGGCTGCTGACAGGCAGCAAACAAGCTGCAGCTGCAAAGAGCTCTTGAGAAAATAATATTTTTTTTCTTGCCCATTTAGTATTCTTCACGCTACTGCAATGAAAGAACAAATGCAGACTCTTAGGGGACAGCCTGTCTCCCCGTTACATTTGCTGTCGTGATGATTTTAAGCTCCAGAGGGAATTGGTGGAGGTTGTGCAGTTCTGTGGGACGATGCCCAGCAGTAGAGACAGCCATGTCATGTATCGTTCCCTTTGCTGAGACACAACAGCCTGTCTGTGCCACGCAGTTGCCAGGCTGACACGTATTTTCAAAAGAGACAATTTCCTGTGCCTACTGGGAAAAGAAATATGAAAAGTTGTCCCTAATGAGGTAAAAATTGTGAGCGATAGGGACTTTGTGTAGATGTAGATGTGAGCAGAGTATCGCTTTGTCTTCCTCTCAGTCTGATCTCAGAATTAATTTCTTGTTATAAGAAAATGAGACTACCCAGTGTCTTGCTTGATTCTGCGCTATTTGCCCATGTTGTGCAAGTGTTAAAAACAAAACAAAACAAAACAAACAAACCCCTACTGTTTTAATATATCTGGATTGTTTAGTGTAAGGAAGATTGTTTTTCATTTCTGCTGAACACCGGCTGCAGCCACAATTGCTGATGTCCTGATCAACTTAGTCATTAATTTCACCTTTATGGTGAAGTGAGAGGGAAGAGGGAAAGAATGAATGCACATGAATCATTTGGTGAAATATCCTGTAGGTTAATAGCTCATTCACCTTAAGATACTCAAATTCCATTCAACTCATTTCTCAGCATAATTACAGGACGGCCCAACTTTGATAAAACCTCCCTAATATACAAACTGCATTTGTTGCTTTGTAGATAAATGTATGTCTGTGCACTGAAGCATTCTTGTGTGCACGTGGAAAGCAGAATATTCATCAGTGTTCCCCTTGGATCTTCCATCAAATGGACAGGGCAGGAGCTCAGAGGGAATTTGTTTCCCCATTCTGGCACAGGCAGTAAATCTAGTACCAAAATCTGCACATTCTCCAAAACCTGTAACGGGCCTTGAAAAGCCCCCAGAGAGCCCTGCGCCTTATCATTATCCCTAGGACCGCTGCTGTATTTCCTTACAGCCTGTCCCTGGCACTCACAGCACCCAGGAGAGAGATTTGTTCTACAGCCAACAGGGGCTTTGTGAAATAGAAACATCATGATATATGTTTTTATTAGTTCTAAGGAAGCATGGTGCCTGGCACACGTTACAAACCAGTGCCTGAGGGCTGCCTGCCCTGCAGAGACCTCTGACCACAAGGGTGGCTCAGCCCCACGTCCGGCACAGTGATAGGAAGGGTTTCACAGAGGCCACCTTCCCTCTGCTCCTGCAGCACCACTGCTCTCTGAGGAGCTCAGTGTGGTAAGAAATTCACCAGTACAAGACTCACTGTTGGCTTTTTTTTTGCTTTGTTTGTTTGGGTTTTTTGGGGTTTTTTTTTGCAACTGTAGTCTAAGCAATTTGCTTCTAAGATCTGAGAGCTTCCCATTCTGCTTTTCCTTTTGGCAGTGCTGAAGCTATGTGGGTTTTTTTGTATGTCCTGAGAGTCTCCTCTTAAAGAGAAGGCCAAATTCATGGTAGTGCAGATTTTACCTTGCACGTGAGGTTTGATTTACTTCTCTGTGATTACATCAGATGTAATTTGGTTTGGTGGATACTATTCTGGTGACTGTTCTTTTTTGGAACTGTGTAATCATATGGAGACAGCTTTTGATCTGTCCAGTATATAATTAAGCTGCATCTATTGCTGTCTTTTTTTTTTCTACAAAATGAGCGAGTAAACAAATGAAAGAAAATGTGCTGGGGAAAAAAAAAAAAACAGCTATTTTTTTGGCTGAGTTATAAACCCTGAGAAAATCAGATGTAGAATTTCTATTCTGTCAGAATTAATCTCCTCCTAAAATCTTAATGAACAAGATCTATACAAACAATCAAACAAAAGATTAATTATTTTAAAATTGTTGTGGGACATAGAAGCAAATACAGTAATTGTAGGTGTGTCATTTTGTAATGCTGTTGTGCATATGTTTAATAAGCAGCTATTAAATTATACATTATGTTGGGTTTTTTTTAAATTGCAATGTAATTAGAAGGCTGCATATTAAAATTAATCTGTAAAATGAGGAACAGATTAAGTTTCCCAAAGATATTTTACCGCACTATCTGCCAACTAATATTCAGTAACAGCAACATTACGCTATCACCAATAATATAATCCAACTCAATGCTATGAATTAAATCCCTGTGTATTTTAAAAATGGTATGTTCACGTAACATACCCATCCTTCCTGCTGGTTAAGCAGAAGTAACTTGCTGGAACTGAAATAAATATATGTATACAGGCATAAAAAACCCTATGAAAATAAGAAATTGGAAGAATCTAAATGTGGGGTTTGGTCACCTTTTGGTTCTCTTTCTGAGCTATTTTTATGGTACATGCATGCTTTTGCAGGTGTCCAATTACTGTGCCCTGTAGACTAATTCATATGACTCATCCAGCGTGTCTAAGAGACATCCACCCTACTGATGCAATTTCTCACATTTCTGCTGAAATTAAACAAGCACAGCTGCAGCTTGTCCTTTAAATGTTCTTAGACCTGGTCTCTGTTCAGATTTTGCATGGATGTTACTATTTAAGTTAGGTTTGGGTTTGATCCTGTATTTTTCTGAAACAGTTATCTTTTGACAGAAAAAGAAAAGGAGAAAAAAAAATAAAAAAAGAAGTTGTAATATAGAAAAGGAAAAGTTTCCAACTGAGAGAGAAGTCTAGGTATGCAGCCTGTTTGCTAGTGCGGGAAAAAACAAACCAACAAACCAGGAGTCAAACACTTATAAATTTTCCGAAAGAACAGTATGGCACACAGTGTCCAGTAACACAGGTAATGCTTGTACAAACTTTTAGTGTGAATCTTTTTATCAGTAGAGCTGATGTGTAACATGTATCCTGCTATAGCAATGTACTTGCACGGTCTTTCTATACTGGAATATGCTGCAAAACCAGCATAAAGAACCTAATAGATGTATCTACATCCATACATAGAATTTTATGTCATGCTGTATCAGTTCAGTTAAGTAGTATCACCTCTCTTGCCAAACAGGCACTGGTAGTCTTGTTTAAGATACAGGCAGAGCTGCAGTTAGAACCAAATCATATTCTTCTTGTCACTAAGACTATTATTTATTTTAAAATTCTGGGTCATGCATTGAGATTTCATGATGAACAGTGTTAATTCAAGTACTTTCAATCAAGGACCACCATGCATTTTCATAATGTTTTCTTTTATTCTTATTGTTCAGAGAAGGTCCTGAGACTGTCATAAAGAAAGGAGTCTGTCTTTCACCGCCATCCTTCTTATTTTACCCTATGCTAACTTTTCCAAGATAAGCTTTGACTCTGGAAAGAGTACAGGATTACTCTTAGCCTTGGCACCTTCTTCTATCCACAGCGCAAGACAGAAGATGACTCGTTTCCTGTGTGACCTAAACCACTGGCATTTATATTGGATTTTGTATTTCACAGTCTTCTTTCAGGGAAAAGGGGGTGAAGTTATGCTGCATATCCTGTTGCTTGTTGTCTGTCCTTGAAGTGGCAGACTTCTTAAAGAAGAGACAACCCTTAGATCAAGGATGATCCTTTCAATACAGATTTTCTTGAAATCGTAGTTTGTTGCACCTTTTTTTTTTTATATTGACAGAAAAATGTCCACTATATAAGCATACATGATACATCATCCTTATTTTTAACTCATTGACAGCAAAGAACAAACACATCAGCTCAAATTTCTTATACCACCCTTCTCACAGTTCCTCATCTCCTATGCTCTGCAGGTAGTATAATTTTTAAAAACAGATGGGAACTCAGGAGGTGACTCTGAACTTTAACCTGTACTTCAGACAAGAAACTGCATAGGCATTATCTGGAAACCCCTAGTGATTTTTAATGGACTCTGGTTTAGAAACACTGAAGGAAAGAAATATTCTAATTGGTTTTGGTTTTCAGCTGAAGAACAGTTTGTTTCTATGCTAAATGAAGTAGTGAAAACAAATAGTACGCCATCTGGCTGAGCCTACCTGAGTACTTTACCAGGAGGTTTTCAGATGTTCACAATGTCTTTAGTCCTATATTGCCAATGTATTTTCTTTACCCAATTGTTCTTCCCTGTCTAGGAATTACCTTATTCCTTGAATTGAATTAGAATTTCTAAAATATCTGACTCTCTCTTGCGAGTTTTTCCCCTGTATATTATTGGAATTATTTGTCCTCTGTTACAAAATCTCTAGTGTTTCCAGCATCGATAGTAAATCAGTTATGCAGAGGAACAGGCCTCCATGTTATCTGTGAAGCTGATATTCTCAGGGGACAGGATAACATTGAATAGTCTTAATACGTACCAGCGAGCCCTTATTCTTAGAACAGATTGTGATTGAAAGGAAGGGTTTAGCTGCTTTTCAAGTGCTTGGAAAGATGTCATATGTTTTTCTTTAGATGATTTTTTTGCTTCAGTTTCTTAAAGGAAGAACATTCTACAGAAAGATAAAAACATTTAATGTAGCTGGGAAGGTAATGAAGTACAGATGCAAGTATGTCATCAGAACAAAATATTGATTGCTGATTTGCAACTTTAAATATTGTTTTTGCTTAGTATAAAACACAAACATTTGTTCACAAGTAATTTTGAAAAGAATTGCAAGTATATAAATAACAACAGGTCTGTGAAGAAGCGTTCATATGACTATGCGGTTATTCTGTTTTTTATTTATTATTTGCATTGAGTGTGCACATACAACCCCCATCACAGCTAATAGATATGGTGTTCTGAGCACGATGTAGACAGATGAAAAAAGAGTATTCCATGTGCCAAATGGCTTAGGATCTAAATCCACATAATTTTACTCAACATGCAATCAGGAAATAGAGACGCTGCCGTAGGAATTAACTGACCTCTCACACAGTACAAATAGCATAGTTATGTAAGATTGAATGGTTGGCAAATAATTCAGAGAGTAAAATATATTCATATAAACGATTTATCAAATAATTTTGAACAATGCAGATAATTTGCAGGCAGTTTCCCCAAGATAAATTAATCAGGTACTGTGCATTCTAGCTATAGCTAGCAGATACGAGTTTTTAAAAAGAGGTATCTTTGTGCGGTTAAGAAGAGAAATGGGATACTTACACACACTTTAAAAACACCAGGAAATCGGAAATCTGTGGGGAAAAATAAAAAAGAGTAGGAAAGAATTAATAGCAGATTGGAAAAAGCATCTGAAGTAACAAAGGCTCCATCAAAAATAGATGTAAGTTAAACAAGAACAACAAAATAAATCGTTGCCTACTTAAAAAAATAAAGATAGATTGATTAGTAACTAGCAGGGTGTCTAACTAGTTGCTTTGTCTGTTTTTACAGGGGAGGCAGATGGAGCTCTACTGAATCTGGGATTGTTTCCCCAGAGGCAGGAACAGGGAAGCTATAAAATGTACAGGCATATAAGATACCTGGTTATAAAATGTCAGATTCCCTTAGAGGAACCAAAACTCAAGACATGCACACAGCTGTGAATTTTAAATTGAATAAGAAAATCAGTGAAGTTTCAAAAGTCTTAAAAAAAGTACTCAATATAGAAACAACTCTAAAGAACTTTACTGGGAAAAAAAAAAAAAAAAAAAAAAACCAACCAAAAGCCAAAACAAATAAGCAACAAGCAAGGAACTGTGTACTGGGGGAAAAATTCTTAGAAATTCTTTTGAAGCAATGTTGGGAGAAAATACCAGAAAAATCTCAGTTTGATTAGGATTCAGGCATGAAAGATCATACTTCAGTTATTGGAAGGACAGTCTTCACCATATTTTTTTCATGCATGAAAATAAGTGGTTAGATTTCTTTAGTTGTTTTTTATTAAAACTCTATTATGAGACATTAATTTTGAAGACCATAGAAATGGGCAGAAGTCTTCAGAGAAAAAAAAAAAGCAAACACCTCTCAAGGTTTTTCTTCAGATCCACGTGGTGACAAGGCTCTTCGTGTCTTTGAATTGATAGAGTGCAAGGAAAATACAGAAGGCTGCCCACCTTCAACTAAAATCAAGCGCATATGAGTTTAGAGAGTCTGGGCCGATTACCCTCAGAAAGGTGATGTGCTGAGATAATCACTTAGAAACATCTCCCATTAGAAGAAGAATTGGTACTTAATGGAGGGGAAATATTGAACTAACTCTACCTCTAGTCTCTGTTTCTACACCTGGTCTCCTAGTTCCTGAAGACTTTTTCACTGAGACATTTCTCACCAAGGCTAACATCCAATAGGTCTCTGGAGAAGCCAGTTGAAAAGGAGTATTGGAAACACTTGGGTTTATTTTCACAGAGTGAGGCTTCTGTGATGTGCCTTGGAATTATAATTCTTCTCTTTGTTCCTTGCATTATTGGCTTTATGGGATCACCAATGTTCCAAATCAACATTTGGAACATCAGAACACTAATTTCGTATTTTGCATAGACCACTAAAGAAAAAAAAAAAAAAAAAAGGGTCTATATTCCTACCTCTAATGCCCTGTGGTGATTACAAGCTGTATATTTTTGAAATGAACGATAACAAAAAATCATTGAGCCTTAATTCTCATAAAAAGCACAACAGTCAATTAAACGAGGATTTCCTCAAAATAAGTAGTAGGCCTTTCAAATATATATAAAATGGATCAATGTAGAGAATAGAGTAGCTGCCTTGTTTTCTGCAGAGAAGAGAAAAAAGAAGATTTCTTACATTATATCTCCTACAGGGTAAAGCCTCCCAGGGGTGCCCTTTCTTCATAACCTGATATAAAATGTCACCCAGCTTTAATATTACTACTCAGTTATGCTGGAAATATTTCCTAGCTCTTGGGATTGCCCTAACTGATTCTGGGTTGTGGTTTGCTTGGGTGCACCATTCTGCACGGATCCATACCTTTCAGTAACACACTTGTATCACACTAAGTCAGTTCTCAATGACATATGTTTTAAAAACCCCAAACCATCTAAGTTTTATTTTTGTAGAGCCAAATTTAAAGTTCTGAATAAACTGAAATGGTAAAATACAAGTCTAATTCACATTCAGCATGTCTTCTTCCTACTCTTATTCTTAC
Source organism: Thinocorus orbignyianus (assembly GCA_013400375.1). NCBI lineage: Eukaryota > Metazoa > Chordata > Aves > Ciconiiformes > Thinocoridae > Thinocorus > Thinocorus orbignyianus. Next base: position 226,282 of record VXBW01002127.1, read on the forward strand.
GTATTCTTGACTTTACTCGGGATAGGGTCCCACCTCTACCTATTTTTACAAGTTGGTTTATACAGCTTCTCATTGGAAATGCAGCAAGTGGCAGCTTCTCCTTCCCATGAGGTTCTTCTGAGTTTACAGACCAGTTGACTCCTTATAAGGTCTCCTACATTGAGCTTGCTGTTGCCCACGCCACTTTTGTAGTTGTTTTGATAGTCCTCAACTCCCAAGAAATACTGATTGTATAACAATTCTGAATTTTATAACTTCTAGTGTGCTTACAGCATTTGACAGAGATGAAATGTAACACTTTAACAAAACAAGCCACAGGGCATTTAAAATGTTTCATCTTTCCCACCTTTACAGTCTTCTAGAGCACAGCATTTCATTGGGAGCTGGAGTCAAGGACGGTGAATTTCACAGTGGAAAACTTAAGAGAAATGTTTTATAAAGATGTTTACAATTATGGTTTAAATATTGCTGTTTCTGGTGAGAACAGTTCTTTCAAAGACAGATCCAAGATATACTTCTCCATAAAGTGTTCCAAACCATATACAATTACCTAACCACTGTTGCACGTCTCTGAATGAGGTTGATGGTTGACATTCACTGAAATACCTCTTTTTTTTTTCATAAAAAGTAATTCATGAGCGCACTGAACAGAAATGTATTTGTTCTGAAGAATGTTACAGTGTTTGCAGGGGTTCTTAAACAATTTCATCTTAACAGCGAATATGGTAGATGGTCATTGTAGACCACCCTTCAATGTGAGATTGAATAACATCTCTATAGCAACTACAACTGCTGCTTATGTAGAAAAATACTATTGCGTGAACATAATAGCCTTAGATCTTTACAATAGGACTTAACAGTTGGATATGGAGAGGAAAACGGATCATTTTTTTCCAGTCATGATAGATATTTTGAGACTTCTGAGCATACTTTGGAGACTGCTCTTCTAAATTACAGCAAGTTTCTCTTGGAAAGGGCCAAAAGATAGGCAGAAGATAATGAAATATGAAAATGTTGTATATTGTTAATATTGTTAATGTGTGATCACACATAGATGTTCAAGATAATCAGTTTGGTGTCTGATTGACCCCATATCCTGCCAGCCTGTGTCTTTTGGGTTTTTAGTGGACTGGTGGGTTTTTTTGTGGATTGGGGTATTTTTGGTGTGTGTTACTGAAGGAGTTATGTGCACTCACAATTCTGCTACTGTTGGTCCAGTGTTTCCAGTTTAAGTTGTGGATTCTTCCTACTGTGTCATCTATTCTGCCACTACAGATTCAGGCAAACTCAGAATTCCTGGGGAAAAAAATAAATTGTCCTGTTTGCAGTTTCTCTTTCTGAGACATCAGTAAATCTTCCAAAAACAGGTAGTGATGCTTTAGAGTTCAAATTTCTTCTGAGCAAGAAGTTTGTAGTAGGTGAAGCAACAGAAGAAGGGCATTTTCATCTTTTCACAGGATGATTAATTCAAACTCTGAAAATTTCCTGTCCTGAGTTATAAAAGGGCTTATTGAACATAAATCTGTAAACAAGGTATGATGCAACTCTTAATGGTATTAAGTAGCACTGCTTTTCTCCAAAAGCTGAAAATAAAATACAGCAAGGTTTTCTCCAATGTTGGGTGCTCTTGCTTTCCTTTCTGAGGAACAACAAACTAAGTACTGCAAGATTTTGCCCATTTGCATCATGTTCTATTGGAGAAATAGTTGAATTATAGAAGCTGACAGTATAAAAATGCTTATAATTAAGTTTGCATTGATTTTAATGTTTGTCACTTACAATATTATTATTTTTTTTCTATTAAGTACACTTGCAAATTGTGGTATTTCAGATAGGAGTTTGCAGAGTTTACGAAGCAGAGCTTACTGGCAATGCCTGGTGTTTTGCACCGCTCACGGGTGGGCTAAGCCGAAGGTTTGGGACAGTCACCGGCCGTTTGCTTAAATTTAAGGAAAAATGACAGCCTGGCGACCAGAAACCGACAGGGTCTGTGAGGAAAGCGGGAGGCGCGATGCTGCAGCTGGGGTTTGTTTGGAAAGCTGTTGCTTCTGGGAGTCCCGGCGCGGCGGGTCCCAGCGGGATGGAAAGCGCTGAGGCAACCGCCATCGGCCGGCTCCGGGCTCGCCCGGGAACGGCTCACGCAGCCCCTCCTCGCTGAGAGGCTCCGGGGACGGCGCGGCGGCCCCAGGGGTTGCNGGCTGGCTCCGCACCGATGCGGGGCTGCTGCGCCGCCTGCTTCTCTCCGTTTCGCCGGCCGCTGAGGTAAGGGGCTGCGGCGCCCCGAGGCGCGGCGGGCACCTCGCTTGGTGTCAGCGTGAAGAGTTGGGGCGAGCGCTCCGCGCCCCGGGGATGCTCCAGCAGAGCCGGAGCCCCCGGTGGAGCCCGCAAACTTGGCGGTAGGGAGCGGGGGGCGGCGGGGCGGTTTTCCCCCGGGCTGCCGCCTACCCGACGCGGGCGGAGGGAGGGGAGGATGGGAAGGGGTTCATCGCCGTCTCTCGCCCCTGTAGGTGGGTTTGTTTGCAGAAGGGATGAGGCGCGTCTCTAAATAGGTCAGGGTCTTCTGCGGTGCTTGAGATCAGCCGAATGATCTGTCTTATTTCGGAAAGGTGCGGGGGTTTCTCTCCTGGGCTTCCAGGCAAGACGGAGCTCTCTTTCCCTTGCATGCCGAGCGACTTTTTTAATAAGATAATTGCGTGAGCCTCCGCCAGGTTTCTTGTTTTATAAATCACGGCGACTTCGGGAAAGGTAAATTTCTTCGGCAAAGAAGGAATTAACCTACATGAAGGAGTTATCCTTGATGAGCTAATTATCCGTGTTAACTGTAAGTGCTTGGCTTCTCAAGCTTCTTCGTCAGGAGCCCGCGGGCGGTGGTGGCATGCTTAAAATGTTAAACTTTAAGTCCTGGTGACGCTGGTGCTGTAAAGCATGTGAAGGAGAGGCAGGTGCAAGGTTGTGTTTTCTGTGGGCACAGACACGGAATTTCCTTATTTCAGAGGAATTATCAGAATATGCATGCGTGTGTGAAAGCTCCTTTGTTTTCTGTTTGGTTTTGAGTACTAAACAAACTAGGGAACTCTTACTGGGTTTTAAGTCTTCTGGGCACTAGGTTTTTATCGTTAAGCTTGAATGGAAAAGAGTGTAAATTAAAAAGTTAGAGAAATGTGGCACTGTGAGCACTCAAAAGTTTAAATAAATCTTCAAAGTGAACATTTAACTATGGCTAACTACTGCTTACAGGAGGGAGATGATAGGGTGTGTTTTTTCCATATCCTCTTTGCTGCTACTTCAGCGATGTCTTCCACAAAGTATAAAAATGAGGTGCAAAATAAGCCCTCTACTGCTGTCAAGAACATGTAAGTTTTCTTATCTGAATGAAATATAATACAAAGCAGTAGTGTGAAAACTTTAAGTTGAGGATGTGCCTGTGTGATTGCAGTATGCGTAGGTGAATCATTGCTACCTTTGCGCAGAGTGAGAGGTGGGACACCGGTGAGATGCTCAGGCTGGTGAATGCAGGGGGGACGTGTGCTTTGCAGCTTCTGCCTCTCATGGCAGCATTGTGCTCAGCCTCCCCTTGCCCTGTTATTTCAGTTCTGAAAAGGAGAAAAAGGTGTCTCTTTGTCTAGTCCGGAGCTGATGCTGGGCAGGTTTGAATGGGTTACGCTGCTTCTCCTATTCCAAATAAGTAATCTTGCTACTCCTTCCAACTCACTACGTCAGTAAACTGGAGAGACTGACAAGGTTCTTCTTTAATCTTTTTGGTTGCTAAGGTGTTCCTCTATGGCTGCAAACTTTTTTCTGGTGTTCGGTCTAACCAGATGGGTTTTCTGTACCTCACACCTTTTTCAGTGAGCAGGGATTGATGTGATTGTGTGAACCCCGATGGCAGAAGAGAAACTGGGAGTTGTGAAAGCATTCATGCTACTAATTTCTTTTTCTGCTGTTTGATTAAACAATGCATAAAGTAAGAAATTAGAAAGGAAGCAATCCTCTTGTGTGATACCTTCACTAGTTTACAGAGCTCCCATGTTTTTTCCTCTGATGAATGATGCTTGGTTAAACTTAAAAGTATTAACAAAAACTAGCTGGTATCAAGCGACTGTTGCGTGTTGCCTCTGCGCTGGTGAGAGCTGTCCCATCATCCGCCTGCTCCATCTGCGCTCTCTCACCTGGGGTGAACATGCTCACACCAGCATCAGTCTCTCTTAACCAACTGTTCTCAACTGTCTGCATCTCTTTTTTTTCTTCCTTCTCCCCCTCGATTCCTTCAGCTAAGTTTTAATTGAAAGGATGTCTTCCTACTGGAGTACAGTTGCTCAGGGATAAGGCAGTGTAAAAGCAGGAAAAAGCATAGTGGAAGATAATCTTTTGGGGGAGTGTGGGCTTGTTAGTTAATTAGCTCTGCAAGTCCTTGGATTTCAAACAGCAGTGAGGATTGCTGCATAAAACAACAGATGCTTAACCATCGTTGCAGTCTTTGCTCTTCAGGTTATCACAAGGGACTGTGGTTTCAGAACATTTGCTTTAAGAGTTTGAGAATTTATGAAGTGAGGCATTGGTGTTATTTTAAAAATGAACATATGGTACAGCTGTGGTAGTCTCAAATCCTGAAACATTTGTCAGGCTGTGTTGGGATGTAACAGAGTACAGAACTGGAGTGCAGGGTTCTCTCTGGCGTAGTGAAATACTCTGCAAAGCTTAGGTCACCTGTTGTTAATGGGAAGAAAAGATGAATTTGCAGTCTAAATAGCTTGCCTTCTGAAATTCTTCTATCACTTTGTTATGTGATTTAAAATCATTGAAATTCCTTGAATGTCAACCTATAGTAGATAAATATTTCAGTTCTGTAACTTTAACATTTCATTCAGAAAATTGCGGTACTTAATACGTCACCCATCCAGGTACAAGCATAAATATCTTATATGATCCTGTATTACCTCTGATGCAGTGAAGGTAGAGACAGATGTTAAATGCCATAATATCTCAGTTAACAAAAAGGAAATTTACCCAAATCCATAGCTGGTAGTTGCATCTTTTATCCTCAAGCTGATGAATGCAGTGTTGAAGGAATTACAGAAACTTCACTATCCTTTGTGACTGTAATATCCTTCTAGCTGCATAGGTTGGTAGATTTTAACTAGATGCTCTGCTTGCCTGACTTTACAGATGCATGCAGTTCAAATGTTGGTTGAAGGGCTATTTTATGTTGATACCTTGCACACAAGTGCAAAATGTACAGCTTCTTTTCAAATGTAAAATTCTTCTTTTTACTGTAGCTTCACAGAGCATGCATCATCTTACTATAGGAAGTTTATAGTTTTTTTTATTTAACAGTAAAAACATTTTTAAAAGAAAACATCTAAAACATTTTGAAAATTCTTGTTGTAAGGATTTTAAAAATTATTTTTCATAAAATGAATCTGTTTTCTGGTTTTACCTAAAGCACAGAGTGAGATGGGGAATTATGACAAATATTGGATCTACACAGTGCAATCACTTGACATCATTCTATGTTGCTGGAGACAGTGCTGCAAAACAGTAGCTAGTATTGTAATACAGTTATGTTCAGTGGAAACATGTATTAGTAAGTAAACATTGCTTGTTTTATGGCATCAATGGCATGTTGGTAAAAATAACAAAATACTTGGTAATTTATTTTGGTATAATATGGCTTTTATCACCAGGAGGTCAGGGTCTTACTCAGCCAAAAATAAAGTTTCTTCTGGTTCCCTGCCTTACATCTCATGAAGTTTAGCTAATATTTCTGCATGAATCATGCCCGTTAACTTCTGCAGTTTTATTGTTTCCTTTCTAGATGAGTGTTCTCATCAGGTCATCTGCAATAATTCTTCTGGATCTCTTAAATGTTAACGTGTAGAATCTTAACACTTACATTGTACATTCTGCGTGCAACTGTGATTTTTCTTATGTATTAGCTAAAGCTGACATTGCTTTCTATAAACATATTAATTGACATGTTAAAAATTCATTAGAGAACCTGAGCTGCCAAGGCTTGTAAAAATAGAAGCCTTGTAAACCAATCTAACTATATCAGTGCAGTTCCAGTCCTTCACTTATCAATATTGGTACCTTACCAGTTTGCTGCTGTTGAACTGTCAGACAGATCTTGTAATGACAGGTGGTGCTAATACACATCTAGGGACATTAGAACTGTGCTGTTTATGTTATTAATAATTATTTGGAAATGAGCAGGTTATGAAAACATTGCTAATACTTCATTTCTCAGTGAAATTATCCAATAACACATTGTTTATTGACAACAACTTTTCTTGGTGTTAAATAAGGAATTTAAGAGAGGGCTTAGGTAAACATAGGTACATGTAGAAGCTTTAGACACCTAAAGTTCTTTTCACCTCATGTTAGATCTAAGTTCTTTTTGGTTACGTAGCTTTCTCTGTTTAAGTGTTTCATAGGTTTTAAAATATTGCAAGTCTGCCTTGAACGTAGACTGCATAAATAGGTTTTATTTTACAGATAGGTGAAATGCAGTTTCTTCTCGGGCAGAATGCAGGATCTGTATAATTAAGCATCTCGGTTCACCGTTTTCTAGACCTTTTCCCGGTGCTTTTGCTGTGTGTGATGGGATGTGATATTGGTAAAATGCTGTGAGTCTGGAATACGCTGAACAGCGTTTAATTACTCTTGGCTTTCTACTGGTGAGTTGTTTGGTGCAGACATGCCAGTGCTGAAAGTATGGGGGACTTGGGACATGCCTGTGACTAATCATTCGTTCTGCATGTGAAGTAAGGGTAATCATGTCTCCTGCAGCTCACCGAGTCCTACTGAGAGGTGTCCCTCAAAGTCTCCTCTTGAAAACAAACAGGAAAGCTCAAAGCTGGTCCACTCTGTCATAATATCAGGACACTCACCCCATTATTTGCATCTGTGTGGCGGGGAAGGTGATCCTTGAAAGACTAAGGGGAGTCTTATGGATAAAGGAAGGCTGTATAACTGCTTACTACAGGCACTGAAGAATTATTCTGTACCTGACTGAAATCATGGGATTAAGGTCAGGAGAACAAAGTAACATTAACAGAGGTGAAGCATGAATTATTTTGTGACATTATAATGGGCTACTCTTTTTATTTTACTTGAAACATGCCTTGGTATTTTTATGGTTTGTGAGGCTTTTGGTGCAGCATGGCAGCCAAAATACTGCCAGTCTACAACCAATGTCTTCTCTTGCTGAGTAGTTTACTGGTAGGCTGGTGTTTTGCTGTTTCCCAGCAGAGGATGCCACCTACTGTATCTTTAATGCTGCTCAGCATTACTAGACTTGTAAGGTCTAATGAGCTAGCCTAAGTGGTTATGGCTATAGGCCACATTGCGTTCTCTGTATATATTTGTGCAGGTACCAGGAAGTTAAACATATGGTAGGAGATTTTGTTTAACAGCTGATGCTGTTGAGTTTTAATTTGACACTTCTCAGTATATCCCATTTAAATACAGTAGGCTATCAGTTCTCCTTAGTCCTATTACAATTTGATACAATTTCAAAGATTAATTAGTTTAAGCACTAGTGATGTGACAGGCAGCATTACTACAGTATACTTCCAAATGGGAGAACGGGGAATAAAAACCAACGTGATTTTTGGGTAACTTGATTTACACTTTACAGTGTTTATTTGTCTGTATCATAATTTCGAGCTTTAAAAATGAGATTCTTTCCCTAAGCAAGGGAAAAAAATGTTTTGAGCACAGAGATTCATGATCAAGATGTATCCCAGAGAAGAGTGTGGGTAAGACATTAAGTAAACACTCTCAAAGTTTTTACTCTGCCCTGTGATTTCCAAAGAAGGTGTGGGAACGTCCTAATGGGTTTTTTTAATGGAAATGCTAATACAAGCTAGCAGAGAAGTACCTAGTCTCTATCTTTGCATGACTGCATGTGGCCAAAAAAAAAAAAAAAAAAAATCTTTCTTCCTTTGGCCACCTTCTAATAATTGGAGTGAATCTTTGACTTGGAATTGCAAATGCATGTAAGTGCCTTCATCTTTCTTTTCAAATGAGGTTATTCAATACATGTTACTAATTAACAAATTCTCTTATAAATCAGTGTCAAAGCTCTATGGAAGAAGGTTCTGCCTTTGTCCGCTTCTGCAGTCTGTTACCTGCAATGCAGGTGCAGTCTATGCCAGAAAGCTATGTATTTGGTAGATGGTGGGGCCTGTACATAGTCAATACCATGTTTGATATTTAACTTAGTTCCTTGTTAATGAGAGAAGCAAGAATGCCTGTATTATAGACATCAAATAGGATTAAGATAACTTAAAAGTTGCAAGGTTAACTATTTGAGAATTAGGAAATGCCAGAAAGTCCTTAAGTCTAAGGTTGTCTATACAACCTTAACTGAGCCTGTTGGTGTGAATAATCACAAGTCACTTTCAGTTTTTTTTATGTGGAACTCTCCTAAGGTTTTGTGCACAGGATAGGTAATGCTTTATTACTGAACAATGGCTCTTCCTGGATCTCTGGTGCATGGCTTGTCACTTGAGCATTGTTTTGAAAATGTGGGCTTTTCACTGGTGCTCAGCCTATAGTAACTGTGTGTTTCACAAACAGCAAAAAAGAAATAACTAAAGAAAGATACCTCTACAACACTCCCATGACATAAACAAATGGCCTTCTCCTGACACAGGGGAGCTTCAGCACAGTGAGGGGGCTTCAGCAGTATTAGACGCTCAGTTTGAGAGTCGTGGGGACTGGCATGTCAACGCTTAGAGTGATGTAGTGTGTGTTCACAGCAGAGCTTCTGTTGCCTTGAACTGCAGCATAAGCATTCAGCACTTCTATAAACCAGAGCTCACAGGTATCAAGTTGGGCTCCCATAAAAGGCGTGTGCAATTAGTGAATGTGGGAGGATTGATGTAAGCATCTTGCCTAGAATTACTAGCAGCTCTGTGGTAGAGCCCAGGCAACTGATAGATTCTGCACTGCAGTGTTCAAGTGCCTTAACCTTGAAATAATGTGTTTCTCTTGCAGTCTCTTGCTTTTCTTCCAACTTCTACAGCAAATGAGATAGTTAGTTGTTTTTTTTTTTCAGGAGGTAGCTGTTCTTGTGATTTAGGCTCATTGTCTTGAATATTCTCCAATCTGTGAGGAGAGGGAAAACATGATCTTGTAATTTAAAGAGCCCATCAGCTGCCTTTAAAAAACAAACAAACAAAAACAAGGAAACAACAAGCTATACAATCTGTAAGTTCTTTTCTAAGGAATCATAGTAAATCTTGATTCGTTCATCAGTGCTTTTGAAATTTGAAGATCCAGAACCTGGCTTCTGGAGCTTATGGAATGATTGAAGAAATTAACTTTGTACTACCACGTGGAGCAATATTAGAGGCTTGATGTGCTTTGTCTGAATTTCACTGGTATTTGCTCAGCTACCGTCAGATCCCAGCCTGGGGAACTTCAGCCCATTCTTTTAGACAGGTGACATCAGAAGCCACAGAACCTTATTATAGACAGTTCTGGGCAGCCAAAATGGAGTTTTGATAATATAGTCCCATAGATAATATGAAAAATATTAAGTACTCTAACATATCTGTAGAGATATTTGGTGCTATTACCCTATTCTGTGTAGTATTAAACTGCTCAAAATTATTATGTTTTCTGCAAATGTATAAAATAAATTGTGAAGCTGGAAATCACTCTTCTCTTAGAATTACCTAAGACTGCTGTAGTTTTACTGATCTAGGTTTGAATTGAACTAAATCCACTCTACCTGGGACACTTTTTCTACTGCAGGCAGGTGACAGATCCTTTGGAGCAAGGGATATTCCTGAAAGGCTAGGCAAGAGCTGAAATCCTGTTTCTTTTTCGAACTGGTTCGAGAAAACGTTTCAAGTAAAATTCTGTTGTCTTTCTTCAGCATATGGTTTAGTCTCACTAACTCAAGAATGCTACAAAAATAGCTTTAGAAACCAGACAATGGAGCTTTACAAACTTCAGCAAGCATCAAAGTAAGTTGCATCAGTAATAACAAATATTAACAGAACGAGTATCAAAAATTGCTTACATTGTCAACTTCATAATTTGGTTATATTATCAACTATGCTGCAATGCTGTATTTGTATGTATGGCGCTGCAACATAGTTGACATTCAACTCTAAATTTGATGAGTCGTAGTTGTCTCCTTCATAATTACAATTTATCATGTAACTTAAATAGGACTGTGAGGAGAGAGCAAGAAGTAGAAAAGTCGGAATGCTGTAATACTTGATTCAGTGAGTTTGCATTAGCCAGTATTTCTGCATATAACTTGGTGGCGGTGGTTTGTTGTTTCAGTGTAACAGAGCTGGAAAAAACCCTGCACTTGAAGGAACCTCATGGACCTCTTGTGCTGTCTGTAGCTCTCACAAGCTTTTCACCTTGCTTTCTGAACTGTAAATGAGAATATTGATCAAGTTTCTGTATTGTAAGAAGGAATTTGAATTTTCTTCTCCATCTGTAAAGTGGACATCTAGATATCTTTCTAGATAGGAAAACTTACTTCTCATTCAGAGGAAAAGATTTATACTAACATGATTTGGTAAATGTATAAAAAAGAAGCAGCACAGTCTAGGGTTAAACCCCAGAAGACGTGACGCAGAAGGGCTTCAAGGAGTCTGTGGTCACCAGGAGGATGTGGGGTTTGTAATCTCTACATGCAGCACCCAGCTGCTTCCTGCCTCATGTGCTGTATGCAGTTGATCAGAGTGGTTTTTTTACCATGTGGTTGTGATAACTATGGGAACTGCTATGGGATGTTAGGAGTCAACATCATGTTTGCTGCTGAGCGTGGGGGTCTTCGCAGATTTGCTTTTGTACCCTACTACCATATAAATGTGTTTGCAACATTAATATGATATTTTGTGTAGGGTGGCTCTTGTTCTTACAGATCTGGAGATCACATTTATGTAACACTGCGTCAAAGTTTTCAATGTTGCTGATTATGGGATTTTACATTTTATTGTTTGTTTTTGAATCTGATCCCATCATTTACTGTTACATTCCTACTGGCATGATCCTTCTTCCGTCTTCTGAACACACTCAAGTTCCTTTCTTGTCAATGACTTGTTGCAAAACCCAGATATATTTTGAAATTACTTATAAGGTTGAATTAGTTGGCATGGGGCCGTAAAAGTATTTTGCATTAAAAGGAGAATTTCAGCTTGCATTTCTGAATGGGCCAGTTTTTAAAAATGGGTTCTATTTGGTTTTTGAGCATTGTAAGAATCTCTCTAGAGTGCTTGTTACTAGGATTTGTATTGTATGTTTTTCCAAAAAGCCATAGGCATAATTTAATTCACTTATCCAGAGTACTGCTAAATGCTTCTTAGAGTTAGTAGGACGAAGATGAAAACCTTCCCTGAGAGTGCTTAGGATCCATGAAGTTTGAAGGTTCCAGGAGCTGTGGCTTCCTGGTCTGACTGCAGGCAGCCTTGCCTGGCCCCTACACTCCTGATCACCCCCCAACACCTGCCTCTTTGTTTTCCCCTCAGGCAGCTTTGTTGCATTGATATTTGTCCTTACCTTCACTAGTTGGATTTCTTGACTTTTGTAGTTTCTTGACCCCTACATTGGCTTGTAGAGCTTAGTATTTGACCTCATTGTGTCTGTGATTCACGTCCCCCTTCCTGATTGTAACCTGGCTCTACAAATTGTGAGAGTTGCTAGTGACTTGCTGAGATACTTGGGATACCCAAGTAAAATATGAATCTTCAGATGGATGCTGCCTCACTTTTAATAAAAATATTTTTGAGCCCCTTGTCCAGGCAGTCAAGCCTGAAATAAAAGTATTTTTTTTTAATTTCATATGCCTTTTTTTTTTTTTCCTTCAGGAGACTTAAAGAAGAATGCTTTTTATTTTTAAAGATTAGATGTCAAACCTCTGCATATGTTCAGAGTAGAAAAACATGTTCTTTCTTGTTTTAAGGTATTTGATGGGAAACCAAAGTTATGAAAACAGAGTATAAGACTTCCATATAAACATTTGGCTATTCCTTTCAGTTACGTATTGAGGCTGATGAATATGTGTATTTTAAAATATATGTAGTTAATAATTACTCTGAGATTAGTTCTCTTGCATTTGATGAATTTCTTTAGTAGCTGCAATTACCAGGTTGCTGAAAAGGTGAAGAAGGAATAAAAATAAAACATATCCATATCTCTATAAAAAACCTTCAGAGAAAAAGCTCTTGGAATTAGAAGCTCCTCCTCAAACTTTCTTATATGGCTTTGCTATAATGGGTTTCTCACCTACAGACATATGCTCTGTGTGTCACAGAAATATTATGTGTACTTAAAAGCCCTCTTGGGTTGTGAGAGAGATATATATTTCAGTTAACATGTCTGCATCAAATTTACCTCTAACCCTTCAAAAATCTTTTACCACATAATTGCATTGACCAAGGAATCTGGTATCAGGAAATAGGTTGTGATTTCTCAAGTGAGCCATACCTTATTGGCAAAGGAATCCTGTGAATAGCCTGAAGTACTCACACTTAAGTTTAACTGCTAGATTTGGATGTGTTTGATTAATGCTTTGCCTTCGTGCACATAGGGGTTTCTTGGGTCGTGAATTTCTGTCTTCAGAAGTTTGCCTAGGAGTTTGCTCTAATTGGGGAAAAAAAATTGATTAAGCTCAAAGACTGTATACAAGACTGCACTGCAGCACATGTGCAAGGCAGGGTGAAGTCTGTTATTAAAAAAGAAGGCTGACTCAGGGTTTCATGGACCTTCCATGCTAGGAAATGAAATACCAATGTCTTTCAGATAGTAATGTCTACATCTTCTATGAAAACACCTATCTGCTTGAAATGTCTTTTAGTAGTTGACAATATTTTGTACAAAAGATGTCCAATTTTAGTGTTCCCTGATAGGCAACAATGCAAAATTATATGTTTAGCTGACCCTTTAATTAGCTCTCATTCTGTCTCACATGATTTATAGTTCCCTGACTCCTATGTAAAAATGATATATGACTTAATGAAGTGGAAAGCTGGAATGGGTTCACACCTCTCATTGTTTAATGGTTTCCCCTAGCTAGGTGACTGGTGTGCTGGAGGAGAAGAAAGCAGCTGTAAGCTTCTTCTCATTTATTATGGCAAGGACGTAAAAGTCCATGTTGCCATGACTTATGGTTGTTTGCTTCCTTGTCACATATACAATTCAGTGGAGCAAGGACAGAATGTGGCTCTTCCATAAAGCATAAAAAATAGCAGGTACGAATAGAAATGCAGATGTAATCTTTCTTGGTCAAACTTAGTTTAATGTAGCTGTTTCACATATTTGAAAGCTAGCTCTAACTTTCTCTCAATACTATAGAAATACTATTCCAGCTTGATTTAATTCCAGTAAAGAGGTGGAAAACTAATTGTGTTGGCTAAGGTGCTTTGGGGAGATTTTTTAAAAATGGTTACTTTGACTACTTAAGTAACTTTTTTGAAGAAAGAGTTAATCGATTGGTGTGTTATTCTTACACCTGACTTCCTCTAGTTACGTTTCTGTTAGTTTCAGAATATTTGTCTTTAAAACATCTTTGATAAGGTCATGCTGATATTCTTACCTACAGTGCTGTAAACTCAAATTAGTTAATTCTGGATTGTTATTAGTTTAAGTGGTCTAGGTGTGTCTTCTGGAGTGGGGAGGGGGAAAAGTCAGGGCTATCACAGAAATGAAACAACCTCAGCCTTGTTTTATCTCCAGAAATCATTTGGTTTTTATCTGGGCAGCTGTGTTCAGTAATCACTGCAGGGAGCAATCTGAAATACAGGAGTGGAATGAGAGGTCCTTTATTTTCTGCTGTGCAGTTGCGTATTTTAAGTTCAAGAATTATCACCTTCTGCCAAGACTGCAGTGCATTACGGGTATACCTGTTTCAAGACTCTGCATAGAACACAATCATACGCATATTTAATTCTGAAATTGTTGTGATCTATAGGCATTTCCTGCATATTCCAGGAAGCATCCATTCTTTACTTAGTCTGTAGTCCTGTCTCTGTGGAGTTGCAAAAACTGGAGCCTTTGCTGGCTCACATCTGAGAGTTGCGATCTGTCCTTAGAGATCTACGGGTCCATCCTTTTTCTTTTTTTATCTTTTTTCCCCGCTCTGGTCAAGTTTGGACTTACTGTTATTAATCTTCCAAGAACTGTGTGGTACCTTTGTTCTTTATATCATACTATCCTTAAATATGAACTACTAAGTTTATGTGAGGAGTGTTACCGACCCCTGTGTTGGAGATATGGTTTCTAGCATGTATTTTTAGAGTTGACAGAGGGTAAAGTTTTGCTATTGCCAGGTGTTCATCCTTTAAGTATTTAAGGATTTGTAGAATTTAGAAGTTTTTTCTTCAGATTTCTAATCACTTTATTATATTCATAAATACTTGTTCAGCATTTGTTGACTTTTGCAATCCCTTTTGGAACTAGTGGTCTTTGGGACAGCTGGTCCAGAAATTTTTAGTAATCTGGGAAAAAAATAACACTCTTCTTCCAAGTGTCTTCCAAATGTCTTCCAAGTACTGGCGGTGGGTCTAGTTGTTCAGGTGGGCTGTACAGGTCATTGTTGTATTTGTGTCTTTGGCTTCTGGGCATTGAACTCTCATCATTCTTTTAAGTGTCGGTAGCGGAGAAAGTGTAACTTGTCATTTTAGAATTGCAGTTTGTGCTTACTTCATGATTGCAGTTAATATAACAGGAATACAGTATGCGAGGAACTGTGCAACCTCCTGAAGTTGTGGGAGAGCTCGAGAAATTAGCAAAAAGCAAAGATTACTGCTCTTGGAAAGGTAGATCGGTCCTCTTAAACTCTGTATTTGGTGATGTATTAGCTTGTAATTCCAGAAGTGAATTCTAGAAGCTTTCCCAGCACTTCTGAGATTGTTGCGGCTTCTCCTGGGAAATCTCAAACAAGCTGTAATTTCTGCTACGCTTTTCAAGGAGGCTGTTTTGTAACATATAATAGGGATCTTACTCAAAATACAAGTAACATCAAGAGTGATTTCCAGTGTAAAGCAAGGAGTATATGTGCCATTCACTGAATAATCCTGGAAGTACTTTTCTGTTGGAATGGCAAATTTCACAATGCAATCCCTCCTCAAGCATTGTGTGCTGCTATACAAAATGACCTGCCTCAGTCATCTCAAATCTGGATGGAGGCTTTTTAGAGGTTTGTGTAAGGCTTGTGTCTCAGTTGTAAATCAGAATTTTGGCAATGGTGGTGGTGCCTGATTCTCTACATGTGTGTTAGCTTGCTCATTGCTATGAGGTAGGCTGAGGTCACCTACTGAGAGTGGCTCTGCATGTGAATGAGAATACCATAAGAAAATGGGCTTTCTCTTCTTAGTTTAGGTCATCAACTAGGAAAGTGTTTTAGTTACTACGAACATATAAGCACCTGTTTTGAGGTATTGTAAATAAACATGTTTAGATTTGTGTAAGGTGATGGGTACAGATGCTATTAAGAACATCTAGCATCTTAATTTTTCTCTAGGAATGTTCTATCAAATTCTGAGTAGGCTCATCCTGGCTTAACTTGGGATATGATCCGTTATATTTTACGAAGTGATATATTTTGCAGGGAGTTGGAATTTTAGTTACACCTTTTTCTAGGTAAGAAATATATATGTTGGTGAATATGTGAATAGTGTAACACTGATAATATTTTTATGTATGAAGGTGTTTGCATACATGCTGTTACTGTGAGTTTATTAATGAACTATTCAATTTTTCTTGTTCCTGACTGTAGCATTTTTCAAGGTATACATACATTGAAGTACCTGGCTCCAGTAATGCAAATGTATTTGCATCTGTGGGTCTGTCCTTTTCTAGGGAAATTGTTGCATGCTCACTGATCCACCTCTGCAGAAGCATTTGTGAGATCAGAGCCTAAGCATATTACTGTTAAATGTAATTAGATGTTAGACTCACACTGTAGTGCAATTTCTTCCAAGTGTCACTCAGGATTAACTGAAGAACAGGAATGATTGAGGACACTTTAACTGCTGAATTCTTGAAAAAACATTCTTAAGAGGTGGGCTTTTTGAATTGAAAACTGAGGACTGTGGGTCATTACAGTGTGTAACTCCTTGCTGAATAAGGAGCTTTAAAATGTTCCTCCTTGCTTTATCTACTTTTAAAGAATACATATTTTTCCTATGAAATAATTTAATCAAAAAGTGGTATCCAAGTATATATTGATTATTTGCTGCTGATTTTGTGTATCTGAGGGTGGTGTTTGCTGATAAATTTTTCTTTTTGTCTACATAAGAAATTTGGAATGAGTATCTAGAAGGCAGGGCCAGTATGATCAAATCAAATATTCCCCTACTTGAATGAGATACTCTATCAAAATAGCAAACAGTGGATGCCTTACTGGCACTGTTTAGGCTTGCTGTGTTTTAGGAATCTTGGGATTAGTGTTTATCTGTCCCATAAAGGACACAAATCATTTAGATTAGAAGTAAGCTGATTGCACTGAAGTACAAATTATAGCACAAAGGCCATTCAAGTGGGTTAAGTGACCAGGGTTGGTAAACACCGTATGACTGCTGATTGGTCGATGAAAGAGTATTAACTGAAAGATAATGATGGATTTTAATCCAAATCTCTAAAGTGCAACAGCTGTAGTTCCCAAATGAGTTCACTCTCTGGTAGAGTTTTAGGACACTGATTTATTTGTTCCCAACTATTTCTCTTGCACAAGAATTAATTTGAAATCTAATTAATTATTCCTGTATAGAATATAGCTATTCCATACAACTTGCTTAAATTATATTTCTATTCTATTTTCAGTAAATCAGTTTGCTGTTTTTTGTACACATCAGAGAAATTGCAGTGTTCTGCAGTATGCTAGGGTAACTTCTTAGTGTGATTTGGTTTAGGAAAATCAGCTGATGTTCTTCCTTGTTCATGTCTTTTATCGACAGAGTATGAAGTCTAGCTCACTATTAAAAAAAAACAAAGGGGGGTGGTGCTTAACACTGGTAATAAATGGTGTGAATTTGTGTGGTGTGCTTTATTCCAGTGGGTCTATATGTGTTTTTAAAATGTAAATTGCATTGCATAACAGTGAATTTATGATATCCTGAAAGTGAGAAGTGGCAGCTGCTTAGGAGTGCAATGTAACATTGTTTAGGATGTGAAATGAAAAATGTAGGCAGGCTGTATTTATTAAAGACCTCAGCGCTTACCCTGAAATATGCATGTCAGTTAAAGGAATTAGATGAATGGCTGCAAAACTAGTTTCAGTTTGTGGTTCCCTGGTCCATCTGTCTGTTTAGTTTGGGAATGTCACCAAGAGAACAGATGAAGTCGTCTTAGGTTATTGTTTTCAGTCCAAGCAGTCAGACACAGGAAATACAGTTAAGGTTCTTTAAAATGATACTGTTTTGCGTTATCTGTCTTTGTGTCTAGAAAATGAAATGTGCATGGCTAAACTATTCCTCTATTGTTATTCAGGATTTATTCTGATAATCTGGGTAAGATATGCCCTCATTGCAGGAACAGGCATTAGATTAGCGTACATACTGTACCCACAGATCGATTTGAGAGCAAAAATGGAGTCATTAGTACCTAAACTGTGTTTCATCCTTTTGATGTAGACACACCTAATACTATAGCACGTATAAGTAGATACGGATCTTGTCCTTTATATTTACAGTGTAATTCAAAATGTTAGGAAAGTTAGGAAAACTTTAGCTGGTGTACAAATTATTGGTGAACACCTTGGCAGAACCGGGAGGACGTTGTTCAGTGCATATTGAAAGGGTACCTTGAATGCGGTTATGTTAGACTTCTATGAAATGTCTTTAGAAAATCATGACAAAAAACTTTTGACTTACTTCTACTTGGTTTTGGAGTCTCTGAAAGTCTCTTAATTTGTTTTAGGTTTTGGTTGGTTGGTTTTGGTGTTTTGTTTTTTTTTTTTTTTTATAAATTGGATAGATACTACTTAGTTATTGAAATGCAGGATTTTCTCACTGAGAAGCTGGATAAAATAGTCTTCCAATAAATGGTAACTATACTGCAGGTGCTATCTTGAGGGTTAGTTGTATACTATTTGAGTATTGGTTTTTGCATTTTGGGTAATAGAACATCTGTTTTACTATTACTTCACAAAACCAGTAAAGCTAGAGAATCTGACACGGTCCCTATCTGTGTATTATAAGTGCGTGTGCATATGCATGGCCCAGGAGTAGTGGTGGAATATAGCGGTGTCACATGTCATGCTTGCTCAAGGAGTTGTGCAAGACCTTTGCTCTGCCCAAAGTTAGGATACGAAGGGTGATAGGATAGAGTATCTTGTTAAATTTTGTTTCTTGTGTTGAGAGACAAAACATGGCTTACAGCTTTTGACCTTTTGAATGTGGCTAAATGATAGGTGAATAACTGTGTGACTTTTTGGTCATTGTAGTTCATGAAGCTGGGCAAATGCAAAGGTGGACATGAGATTGCTTCTGTTCTTTGTATGCTCAGGTTAGTTTGGGGATTTTTTTTTTTTTTTGGCAGTATGAGGAACGTAAGACTGCGTCACAGTTATGCAGTAAGAAACTCTCAAAAATGGTGACTGTCCCGTAGCTTTCTCCTGAGAATTTGGCATGATCCAGTGTGAACCTTGAATATCTTTAGAGGTCAAGAGCTCCAGGCTGATCTATACAGTGGATGTTGTTATACTGTGGCTGAAGGTTCTGTTATAGCATCTGCAGTTGCACTGGGGTAAAAGAGATAGGCCTTAAGATGTTTCTTTCTCCCTATTGCCTATTTTCTTGTTCGGTTTGGGCGGGGGGAGGCGGTTTGCTTATTTTAGGATATATTTTTCATACATCAAAGGGGGAAAGAGGGCATTAAGATACAGCTCCATTTTGTGCAAAATATTTGTTGATCATCTCTAGCAGAGCTGCAACTGCCACCTGAGGCATGCCCCAGTTCAAAACATGAGCAGGGTTGGGGAGGCTTTCACAGTCTCAGTTTAGCTCACGAAGGGTCTCCAAATTAAAGACCTCATTGGTTAAAAGTGTTTGGAAAACAAGCTGCTACCTCACTTAAACTCTTAGTGTCAATCTTGTCTCCTGCTCTAAATTTGGGGAATAATCTTTAAAGATTAAACAAAACCAAAATGTTGCTTTTATAAAATTTATAGTTCTTAAGTTTTCAGTTTTTCCATTTGTGACCCTTGTTTGACAATCCTGATTATGCTGTTTAATTACTATGCATTTTCTGAAGATAACATTTTGACTGATCGATTATTTTGTAGAGAAAGCTTTGGCTATAAAACAGGACTTTGTAAAGAAAATAGAAAATGTAATTGGAAAAGTTGTATGTATTAGGAAATTTCTTCTGGAAACCAAGTCCTTCATATTCATTTCCTTTGCATGGATATCTTGTGGGGATATTGATCCTGTAGTTGCTTTCACATGTAGTTTCCTGTGGCAGATGACAGCCTGTTTCTGCTGACAGTTGAAATGGGCTTTCTTTGTTCATATCTTATCTAAGGACTTGTCACTTCATTGTTTTTAAATATTTATGCTTAATTGACAATTTGGGTTGCTGACTGAATTGCCATTTAGCATAAGCTGAATGAATTACAGTAGCTGAGGACTCTCACTAATACTTGCCGGTCATTTAATTGCTGTCCCTAATGACTAAACAGATAAAAAAATTATTTGTATATTGTTTATAAGTATTTTGTTAAATGAACTAGTGATGTCTAATCTTCCTCCTTTTTTGGGAGAAGGAAGCATTAATGTCACAATGGCAAAATTAGTGAGTCCCGATCTGGAGTTCAGGGAACTGATTTGATTACTGCCCATGCTGAGTTCAGGCTGAGACGGGTGCAGAGAAGGGTTCTGGTTGGGGAGAGATCCTGTTGTTTCTTATGGAGAGAGTTCTTCAGTCTTGAAAAAAGTAGTCTAGGTGAAGGGGGAGGTTGTAGGAACATGGGAGAGGAGGGAAAGGCCCGCTTTCTGATGCATTTATGGACTGCACATACCAGGGAAAGAGAATCTTTAAGCCAACAGCCAGCACTGTCCCACGACAAGTGGCTGGAGACCACCCTGGAAAACCTTGTATGACCAAATACAGGTCTGATTTTCAGAACTTTGTCCTGGCTGAGATACGCAGGACAGGAGGACTTTTAAGTCTTGTCTTTTACAGTGGTAAAGCATAGCAGCAGTACAGGAGTTGATCAAATGCATGGCTGAGAGAACATCGGTGCTTTTGCCTGGCTGCCAGAAATATTGTCAGCTCTGAACATTCAAAAATTTTGTCATGTCCTAGATGAAAATTGAAATTGGTTTCTCTTTAATTTCCTTCTAGTTTTTGAGCCTTTAGGGTTCATATTTTCAGTCATCTCTGCAAGGATTAGAGAGATATTTAAAAAGCTAGAGTTCCTAGGGATTTTTATGACTGCATGAGCCAGGCTTAAGAAAAATGCCTAATACTGCAAGACATGATTCCGAGAGCTAGCAGCCCTGAGCTGGTGAGTGGAATGTCATAAGCAAGAGAGAAATCAGATTGATAAATTAGTTTTTCTTAAGTGAACCTTTCTAAATGTTTGATGTTTCAAAAGACTGTTTGTGAAGGCAACACAGGAGGCATATTCAATCCACCAGATCTTTTAAGGCATTAAGTGTGTGTAAAGCTGTCTTTTAGCAGAAATTGTGCTCAGCTATTCAGCAACGTATAACTTGAGCACAGGTCAACTAGGTAAGCCACTGTGAGAGAGCAAAGTCAAGGGATCTATCACAGAAATTGTTTATCAAAAGAATGTTTTTCATTATGAAGTCAACTAGGACATGCAAAGAATAATATTATTATTTTATTTCTTAATTAATAATATGTTTGGAAATTCAAAAATTGCCACATGTCTCCAATGAATATGACAGCTCAGACAAGGGAGAGAGGTCTGAAATCAAGTATAAAAGTCAGCTTTACTGCAATCTTAAAAGTTGCAAAAGGCTTTGAAAAGTGAATGACCGGAGAGAAATATCTCATGAGAGTAAAATGGGCTTCTGAAGGATAACTTCAGCAGTAAATGCTGAAGCAAAAGCTTCTTGTTGTGCATCTCAGCATTTTCAAGTGCAAAAAATATGTATTCTAATCACACTTCCATCTTTCTGGGGGTTATATTTATTCAAAGGAGATTAACGGCCAATTTTTGGTGTGACTGACTTGATCAGAAATTTATCCCTTTGCAAAATGACGTTTTTACTTTTTATGGGAGCAGTATGCATGAATTTCTGTGAAGATTTCAGATTCATAGTTGTAAATAAAGGTGGAAAATGTTTATATCCCTAAGGAGATGCCAGAATTGTATTCTGTGCAGGGTGGCAGTGTAAGACTAACTGTGGTTTGTGTTATTTTGTAAGATCTTTTTGTGTTAAATAACTATATTTTTGTATTGAGTTTTAGTTACATTTATGATTACACGGACATTTAATAAAACCATGGGTTCTGCATGTAGCTGCAGTAGGATGCGTGGGTTGGTATTTGTGGTCTCTGCAGTAGACAGTGCAGTCTGGGATGATATAAAGCCACTGGTAGTTTTCCTAACAGTCACTTAAAGGATAGTAAGGAAACTTCTTGTTAGGCAGTGTGGAGGAGCTCCACCTTGTGCCCCGTATTGTCTCTGGTTGCTTGTGTTAGGGGAGAGGAATGACAAACCTTTCTCTTTGCATGTACTTTTCCAGATTGTCTTTCTTTAGATGACCTCTGTTTTTTCTTAAGAGCTAAATTGTCATTTGGAGATAATTGCTTGGTGTGTTCTATTCTTCTGCCTTGCCTCTGCCCCACATGGTATGAATGCTGGAGAAGGTGATGCATTCGTGCTGGCTGGAGGGTGTCTTCCTTCAGCATCCACTGCAGTGCTTCCACGAGGATCTCTGCTGATGCAGCCCTGTGTTGGGGTGGGCTGTGGCACCAGGGTCTCTTACAGTGTTGGGCTCCGCCAGAGACCTTTGCAACTGCTGTCTCAGTACTGTGCGGTGCAGACCCTTATGATCTCTCTCCTTGGTGTCCTGTTTTTCTGATGCTAATGATTTAAAGGCAATTTGGCCATGTTTTGAAATTCCACTTCCCAAGGGGTGAGCTTAAACAATATTATTATTTTTTTTTCTTTTGCATAGACAGTGATTTACACTTGTGCGAGGGTTAATTCCCTGGCTCAGTGAAAGGTATTCATTTACCTGGTGTTTTGGGAATGTTTGGAAAAATGCACCAGTGAATCTTTTCTAGTTTTCTCTGCTTGCTTTAGATCTTTATCAATGTACAAAAAGAGACTAAGTTAGATAATTTAAGAACATGTAGACTTACTTTATGTAATTTGAGCACTTAATGACCCCTGATTGGGTGAAGTGCTATATTGTCTGTTAACCTTTTATACACGGACATGACAGATGAAGTGACTAAGAGGTAAGAGGATGTTTACGCAGTTTGTTGGTCAGGCAGAAGATGTCACACTAGTTCTGCTTTTTAGTTGTTTTTTTTTGTTTGTTTCCTCTATATGCGTATAGTATGACTTCACATGAACAGGAGGAGGAGAATCAACGGAGCTTTGAGGGTAGGAAAAGAGATGGGGCTTGGCACGAAATCATAAGGTGGGCATCAACTGTCAAAATGATAGCTGTAGAGATACGAGAAAAGGCGACAGAAAAAACATCCTGTCAGCAAGAAAGAAGATTTCTCAAATTTTTTCAGGCCAAAGAAATCAGTAAGTTCTGCAGAATTTCATCTTGCTTCTTGGCTTATAGTTCCCTGTGGTTCCTCAAGAGCCTGTGGGCTGAATGTGCCTTTTGCCATAGATCACAGCAAGAATCCTTGGCTGTTCTCAGGGTGTTAGAGGTGGGCCCAGCAGCACATTGTAACGAGTTCTTGATTTACTGTGTTGTCTGTTACGGTGCAACTTACCCTTCCTCTATGGGGCATTTAGAGAGCTATAGTCTCCTGACCTGTCTGGTCTAAAATAAACTTTAACCTAGTAGGTCTCCAAAAGTCTTATAAACTTGACAGCAGATGGCACATGCTTTTTGTTTAGCCCTGCATATACTATCTTGGTAGGTGGTAACTGCCTTAGGACAAAATCAGCATCCTACCAGTCACCATCTGGGATGGCAGATGATATGTGGGACTGTCATGAATAAGCATTCTGATGTTTGTAAATGTCCGAAGGAAGACACCGCTTGTTAGCACAGCAGTTGGTATGCAGTCAGCACTGCGAGAATCTCACTTTATGCAGTAATCAGCAGAAGCTGAATTGTGTGCCTCAGGTCCATCTCTGTAATATGGGTGGGTGTAAGGTGGTTCTTCCATAGCTTGTTCATTTGATGGTGAACTGGAATGACCCTTATTTTGGCAGACCTTTAGTCTTTATTAGTGCTTTTGTGATAAAAATACTTATTCTATTTCTTAGGTTCTGTGTCAGATGTGATGTTTAGATGCCTCATATCTGATCATACCTGATGCTGATAATGAGCACAAATGCATACTATGAAACATGCCCTTGCTTTGACAGTGTCATCTGAATTGATAGGTGAAGGGACAATTTGGACACAAAGGTGTAAACAAATTTGCAAAAGAACACACCGTAATTTTGTTGAAGATACAGGAGTGGAAATGCACATTTCCTGGGTCTTGTCTACTGCCATTTTCCTTTCTCGCTGGTAGTGGATGCACAGATAGAGGTGTGAACCATGAGGATACCCACAGGCCACTTCCCTCATCTTCTCTGTCCCTGACTCTATGCATTAAGCCTCTTTCCTGGACACATGTGCTTTGAAAAATACTATTTAGACCAGTTTTGGTTGGAAGGATTGGATGTAATTCATGTGACAGGCTTTTAAGTAGAGCATTTTAGATAGTAAAGATAGTCCCATAGGAAGCTCTGGGCTGTACCAATTATAAAGAAGAAGAGATCTGTGTATCTATCATGCAATTTGTTTATACTGCAGTTCAGACATCCATTTTGATTTGTGTTTATGCGTGTTTTATTTGCACTTAGCTGGTATGTGTATCTGCTGAAATGGGTATGAAACAGCAGTTTAATGAAATGGCATATACTTTAGTATATCAAATAGCTGACTTGACTGTTCTTTTTCGCAGTACACCTTTGGGATACGTGGTACAGAATATCTGCAAGAGTGCAGGGCTTGAAATGTTTATGCGGTTTACTGCTATTGGGATTGCCAATGTTTCTTTGATATGAAGGTTTTGGGGTAGAGAGAGATATACCATATGAGTCTTTTCAGGTGTTTCTGCTTCTGAAGTATGATATGCAAATAATATACTGATTTTATACAAATGAATAAAAAAAGAGAAGAAAGCCAAACAAAACCCGACATGAATTCCTAGCTTTCAACTTAAAATTAAAATGGAAAGGTTGGAGGTGTGTCCTAAAGTTTATCAAACCTAAAGGAGATTAATGCAGTAGTATGGTTGCATTGGTTGGAATGCAGAGAAATGAGGAGTGTTTGTCTGTGAAATTTACATGAGCAAATGCACTGGCTCTATCAGGCTGTTAATTGAGGGGAGAGCAGGGTGGATTATCTGCAGCATGGAGGCACACGCTTGTGCTGTTTCTGGATCTGTGTGTGAAGTGTCAGCAAAAACAATGAAAGGCTGCCTCATTCATTATGAATGGAAGTGTGTATTTTGACATGGAATGAGATGGATATTTAGAATGGATTTTTTCATACAGCAGTTGCTTAAAGCCTGAGGTGACTGGCAGCTTGAGTTTAGGAGTGGTCTGTGCAATTCTGTGGATGGGCAGGAGGAATTAAGGAGTGGTCATATTTTCAACTCCACCAGAGGCCTCTCCAAGTTCAATATTAGCACAAAATATACTTAGCTGTGGTTCCTGTAAACAAGGTAAAGGGGAAGCGAAGGGTTACATTCGTTCAAGGCAAAGTCAATTTTAACCTGGTCTGTTCCTGCAAGTGACTTCAAATTAGGTGATACGCTTACCTGTTCTTCCAATCTGTTACTACCAGTTGCATAATTCTATAACTTGATCGTAAATATTATGGCACTTTACCTTTGTACTCTTAAGGGAATGTAGCTTTCAGTCTCTTCCAAAAGAGAGAATCAGTTTACACGGACTTTCACAGTCTCTCATGGATGACTAATCTGGGACCATCTTTATTAGCAGCATGTTGGGGTTGACATTCCCTGCTACTGATTATGCTTGCAGTTTTGCACAGGGTTTTCTCTTGGATTCCTTAGTGCTTGTCAAGCAAGCCAACGCGTCTCAATCTCATGCTATTTCTGAATGTAGCTTGTTCTTTGTTCATGTCCAGTTATTCTTTTCACACAGTCCTCAAAGTTTTTGCTCTCGTATCCAAGAGCTCTTTTGCAGCATTACCAGGCTTTATCCTGAATTAATGGTTTCCAGTACAACTCATATTCAGCTCCTAGCATTGTCAGACTTATGCTGTATGAACAAGAAGTCTGTCTACTCTGCCCGGCTTTCTGTTGTGGCTTCCTTTTATGCTCAGGTGAATCCATGATATTTTTAAGAAAGGTTGGAAATGATTTCTGCTTCCTGAGACCAAAGCTTTATGTACTCCTCAAATGTGATTATGCTCAAGCAAGATAAAGCAGCAGCCGGGTACAAATACCCTGTGGGAATCTCCCATTATGTGAGTGGACTTTGATCTTTTATTCACACAAGTTCAGGCCTAAAACTTTTTCTTGTAATGAAAATAGGTGCTTTACTGGAAGTACCTTATGTCTTGTACCAGTTCTCCAATTAGTTAAAAGCCATTTTCTTTACAGTGGGTATTAAGTTATCTTATGTTTAAAGAACTGACTCTAAAATATATAGTTTGCTCTCTTAAAAAAAAAAAAAAAAAAAAACAAAAAAAACCCCCAAAAAACCAAAACAACAAAACCAAGTTTCTTGTGATTCTTTTATTGTTCAAGGCAGGTTCAAACTATATCCTCTACATCATTTTCCTTTTATAAGTTTGTTTTCAGCTCTTCTGAGTTGTAAAATCTGGTGGAGATGCGTTTAATTAGTATTTTATGTTATTCAGTGTAGGTGTGTTTTTTTCTATGTAGGAATACAAGAGGAGTCCTTTGATTTAATAGAGTATTTGGATACAATACTTTGAATGCTGCAAGTAAAAAACCCAACCTAGCAACTTTGTAGAAGTCTAGAGAGGTAGGAAATAGTCTTAGAAAAGTATTTTAGAGACAATATAATTTGATTTATTTTATTAAATTAGTACATAAGACAATTCTGTAGTCTCAAGGAAGCAGATTGTGAATATGGGCAGAATTGCGAATATACTTAAAACTTGCTTTGTTCATTTCTACTTGGGAAAAATTAAGCTTTTTAAAAATTATTTTGGTGTATTTTTTGAGGCTATTAAAATAACTTGTACTTTTCATATAACCTTTTAAAAGCATCCCACTTTTTTTTTTTTTTCATTACTATTGGTTTTTGCTGGCTGCTTTGGATTTTGGCAGGTGAGATGTTTTAATCCTGGCTTTGTCCAACAAAGATCTCATTTAAGTCTGTGTGTCCTGTTGTGTGGCTGTTTTTTTTGTTTGTTTGTTTTTTTGTTGTTTTCTGTTTGTTTGTTTGTTTGTTTTTTGGTGGGGTTTTTTTTTTTTCTTTCTCGTTTCCCTCCTGGGTATTGCTTTAGAATTCCATAATATTTGGGGTTTAGGTCTTTGATAGAAAACTAGAGTTTTCTCTAGTGGATGGAATAAGATATAAATATGACCCAATACTGCCAATCAGTGATGTCTGTTATGTTGTGGACTCTTTTTTGTTTACAAGGACACTAAGATGCAAAGACTGGACTATGTGGTACCTGGCTGAATGCATTGCAGTTAACACACCAGGGGTGGCAGTGTGGTTATCAGGATTATTGAATGGATTTATACAACAGATTTATTGATGGAGAAATGTAAGGGAGCTGAGTAGCTATTTTCCTGGTAAGTCTATTCTCTGTGATAGACATGGTAGGTGAGGACAGAAGTCTAAGGTGACACGTGCACCCATGGACACCTTGCTCATCTAGATGTTCTTCTGCAATGTAGGTAAGAGTACTTAAAGTAGAGTGCAAGTTAACTGAAGGTAAGTAATGGCTTAATGACAGATTCCCAAGTAGAATACACTAACTTGTCAAATGGTTCATCAAGCAAAATGATGTTATGGTAATGCTGGAAAACTGTCTGTTCCTCTTGAAGCGTGATCCAAAATAGCTTTATGGATTCCAAACTTGATTAACTTTATTTGCAGCAGTCAGATATGTTATGTCAGGTGAGGACTTTTTGTCAGATAAGTTCATGTGTAAATCTGGTTTTGTTAATGTTAAGTATGCTAGAAATCTGTAAGTACAGGGCTAAAAAGGAAAGGATCAACCATATAATTAGAACTAGCTACAGACACGGGAATGTGCAACCAGTCTGATAATCTAAGTCAAGAGTGAATTTTGCTTGTTGCAGTTTCACTGAGCTCAGAGTCTAGTACAATGGGTCTCATTTTAAGTTTCCTTAACATGGACAATTTCAAGGCTGGTAGAACAAAACAAAATACTAGCTATTTGAGTGGTTTTGGTTTTTCTGAATTACCTTGTACTGAACAGCTAATGTTTGTGTTGTGAATCAGCCATCTGTTTTTAAAGAGAATCTTGTTCAAATGTTAAATATTCTAAAATGTGTTAGTGAAGAAGCTGTCAGCCATTTGTCATACTACACCATTCACAACTTTTCATGCACAGGAGTAGCGAACTGACTTCCTATTCTTCTTTGATTCCAACATCAAAATACAGGCTAAAAAATTACTTAACTTGGTTTGCCCAGTGTGCAGTGATTAACTGATTATTCTTTGTCACAAGGAATAAAAATGTGTTTACTTCTCTGAACCATCCAGTTTTTATTGTAACTTTGAATTAAAATGTTCTATGTCCTTTGCGACCAGAGATGAAAGAAATAAGAAAGAGTTGATCAGATGTATATGGATGGATAATAAATAGTTTGACAGGTGGAAACATTGCAGAATTTGATGCTTCCTTGAGGAATTTCAGAAGAAGATGAAGATTAAACATGGCAGTTCTCTGTTTTGATTTGTACTGAAAGAAAGAGGAACACATCTTCTGAAAGGAAACTGGTCCCTTAAACATATGGGGAATTTTTCAAGGTTGGCTTCAAAATAGTCCCTCGTGCTTTTTTAACACTGTAGGGTACTGTGCACCAGGCATTATGCATATGCTGTTCAGCACAGTATCCCAATAGAACTTGTTGCCCAGATGGTGCAAACCATATGCCTCTCGATAGTTTATCTATGTTTGGGAAATACTGTCTAAAAATATAAGAAAGGTCATAAGACTTCTCAAAAAGCAGCTCTAGGGAGTTTCTTTTGAATAATGCCTCTAGGGAGTTTCTTTTAAATACTGTTCTGGAGGTATTCATGCTGGTACCTTTCTTCCTCTCTTTGCCCTNGTGTTTTATGGCAGAGATGAGGAACTACGGAATCATACTTCCTTCAGTGCAAGACCACAGTTCTTAAGGCATGCACGCAGACTTCACCAGTCTGTCTGCATGGATAGTTTTTCCCTACAGGAGGTGCTAAATAGGTGTACAGCACAAGGCTAAGTCTTGGGTCTTTCTATCTTTTTTTCCCAAAGTTGTCTGAATGAACCTTTTTGGATATGTAACAATAAAGAAAGCCAGTTCATTTTCCTGTTTGTTCCTGTGTCTTCTGTAATTCATTTGACTATTTCCAAAGGCTAAAGGAGAGAATGCCCATATGTAAGTTGTTAAAATACATTTTCTGTTTTGCTTACCTGGCACAGATCCACAGAGGGATGGCAGTCTAATTAAATTTCCAGCATAGTGGTTCTTTGAAGTATCAACTAATTAGGAATGGGCATTGCAAAAGTTTAGACCAGCACTCAGGAAAAGAATGCTTCATGTAACCATCACTAATTCATTAGGATAACCAAAGCTCATTTCCTTTGAGTAAAGATTTGCACATTCTCACCTACAGCAGTGTACTATATATAATACTTCTTTGTAGCTCCTCTGAAAGCACAACTCTGTTTAAAAGTAAATTAGCTAAATTGAAAGGCTAATTGCTTTGAGCTTCAAGTACAAAGGATGTCCGTGCTTAGATTTCTTTGCCAGCTGCAAGAAGCTGAGAAGATGTGGTTTCAGAAATCCTAACAGGGTATCTCATGACACCTAAGAATTTTAATGTGGTGTCATAAATCACTAATTTATTCTCACTCCAGTATTGCTTGCAGAATCTAGTCTGGTAGATCACAGTTCTGTGTAGTGGGGAGGAAATGTGACGGGGACAACTTGTTTAGTCTGGTAACAGCTTATGTCAAGTATCTGAAAAGCTTCCATTGCTTCCTTTTGTGATTTTGATCAGAGTAAAAATGAGTATATGTAGTTTGATACAAGACTTCAAGTACCTATAAAAGGTACAAACTTAGATATTTTTTTCCTGTACCACTTCAGCTGAATGTTTTCTAATGTATTTAAATGCTTCTCTTTTCCTGCTTTTTTCCTTGGTTTCACATTCTCATCTTTCAGTTTTTAATTGGGTCTAGTCCTCTAAGTCATGTAGTAAATACAACTACAGTGGAAATAGCACTCTTTGTAATGTGTCACTCCAGTGTGATCCACAGGATCACGTCCTTTTTGAATAGGATATTTTAATTTGTGGATATTGTTATGTGTCAGCCTCTGCTGAGATTTGATTTACATTGTGCTGTATCCAGGTTATACAGAAGTGGGAGCTCACAGGATTGATCTACTGTATTTTCCCCATGTGCTAATTCCCATCCTTTCTCTCTTTTAATGAAATCATACTCTCGTTTTTAGTCTTAAACCTACTTTTAAATACTTCATAACCCTATCTAAAACACCCACTCTTCATAATCCCATCTACAACTGTGACTAAATTATGTGTTTGATTTTGCAGAATATAATGATCATGTAACTTCTCTTTATTCTCAGTTTGCTGACTGTAGTGTCAAGTAGCTGCTTCTGTTATGTGATAATGTTATTGAGCTATGTGTAAGCCTGAGGAACAAAATGGCCCCATTTCATATCTGATTCCTGGTGAGTGAGAATAAGTACCACCCAGAATTCTTCAAAATCTGTCTGCAGTGAAAAGCTCTTTTTGAAGGAAAAAGACACTTGCCAGATGCTTGCATAAATTTGAGTGACTGGAAAATGCAGAGAATAGGAAGACTGCTCCAGTTTTTTGGCTGTGGGTTTTGTTTTTTTTCTATTTGTATTTTTTTATTTATTTTTTTTAATTTAATGTGTATGTAGAAGTTTCATAAGTATAAAGCATGCCGATTGCCTTCTAAAGAAAGGGTACTACTTACGAAATGTATCTGCGTTCATTTCTGGCTGCAAATACAGATCCTCTCCAGGGTCAGACCAGAATATGCTGCTGCATGCCCTCCTAAAGCCAAGGTTTAAAATGCTTAATATAGGTATTTTTTCAGAAGAGCTTTGCGTCTGCTGCTCCCAGCAGTCGTTGGGAGGTCAGTGCTGCTTATAATCAGGTCACCTTTTAATTTAGATAGAGGCTTTTAGGCAATGAAGGTTATTTTAAAATTTCAGCTTGTGATTTTTAATTCTTAAATTAGTAGCAAGAGAATGCTCTAAGGAATCATTTGTCTTGTGTTAATGCAACTAAGACAGTACTTCGTAGTAAAAGTGGGTTTAAAACTATTCTATTTGTAAAAGCAAAAGTTAAATTTGGACAGTGGATTCTTGGTTGTCTGAAGGCTAATTTTCTTTCTAGGCTGGTAGCTGGGACGCTGCCTTAGGGTGTAGGTGTGGTGTTTGAGTCCTTGCTATGCTTAGTTGCTCTTTCTGGGTGTGTCTATATTAAAAATGTTTTTTGGTCACATCAGGAGTGCACTTTTGAGGAAAGTGTTCTGATTTTCCCAATTAATGCTGCTTTGGCTCATATTTCAGCAGTCTCAGACTTGTTCAATTGAAAGGTTTTGTTCCTTTGGATGGAAATAAACCAAAAAGTGCAGTCTAGGAGTATATATATCTCTTGTTGCAGTGATAACGCAACCAGGTTGATGCTTTCCAAAATGAACCCCCTTTGAAGGGTTTTGGTGCTGTTACAGGTTCTCGGCAGCAGCTGTCTGCTTCATCAGTCTGCCTTTCCCTGCAGATTCGTAATGCAGATGTTTGGCTCTGCCACTTTTAAATGTATCCAAACCAACTGAGTTTCATTAAGACCTTAGAGAATATTGAAATAATTATTGAATTATATTTTGAATTATTTACTTTCTGCAATCAAACTTATGAGATTTCTCATTAGCCAGGATTTTTAGACCGTTACCTATTTTGTTATTAAGTAATTGTGTTTGTATGTTTATAGCATCTAGAACAATGTAATATTGAACAAATACTTATGTTTCAGAACCTTTTGCTTTAAGGAGCAAAAACTGCAACAGTACTGTTGGAATAAAAATATACAGAAAACAAAGGGAGCAGGGGAAGTTATTTATGGTTAAAAAAATACAGTGAAAAGTAACAAATACCAAAGCTCTAAGCAGATTAAATTTTCAGATGAAAATGTCATCTAAGCTCAGTTGAGTCGAGGATCTTGGTTGCTTGCCTTGAAATATGATACTTACGCTTAAAAGATTTAGTGTGACAGTGTCTAGCCTGGGTTTTCAGGATCAGTAGTATTTTGTTTTTAAAAGCGATTAGGTTCCTGGACACTACAATTATTTTTCATAATTATTTTTTGTTTTAATATTTGATGTGATGAGTATCTTAATGTATTGTTTATATTTTTTGTTTATTTGATGACAGAACTGTCAGTTATATAAAACAAATATATGACTACCACTATGAACTGTATTCACTTAGAATACTTGATTGCTGAATCATGCTTGAGGAAGAATTTTTACAAAACCTACAATTTTAAGCATGGGCTAGAGTTAGGAATGTGATTAAATACTCCATCACACTGTATAAATGATTCTTTAAATAATCTGTTTCTGAAGTTGTTTCCATTCACATGTCTGTGCCAAAGAACCAAACAGACTTTCTCCTGGTAATGTACTTGTCTGGATAATGAGCGGAGCGTTCTAATACTGCTTGTGACCACACTGTTTTGGGTGCTTTTGTGTTCTGTTTTGTGTGTTCTGGAGATGTCGTCTTTCATATTCCTCTTGCCTGGCAGAGTGGTAGGTAAGCACAAAGATCTCTGCTGTTGTGGTATCTGGGCTGAAAAAGGGACCTTGTATTTGAAGTCTCTTTGCTTCTAAAAGCTGAATATAGGTGCAGTCATGCCTGAAAACAGCTCTTCTGCACAGCTCCCTAAGCCAACCTTCCAGAATATTTGGATGGCAGTGGGAAAGAATAAAGTGTAAACAGCAAGTTTTTTAGCCAAGAAAACAGAAATATTTTCTGTTTGGGTTACTCTAGGCCCTTCTCAACCTTATAAAGAGCCCTCTTCCCTTCTTCTTTACTGGTTTAGCAGCATACCTTAAATAAAATACACACCTACACACCTCTTCCCCCATATATATAAAACTGTTCTATGTGCAGTTTGGCTCATTTATCATGAGGTTTTTATTCTTTAGGGATAAATGCGTATTTCAGGCTCTTGGATTGTTGTCTAGGGACTGTAATTTACTGTGCATTTGTGTAGCTCCCACAAGATTAACTTCTAGCTGGTGTTTCTCTGTGTAATAGTTTTAATTGTAAAGATGTTGACAGACGACTCTGTACAACATCCTAATGCTTGTTTTAAGGCTGAAAATTTGGACATATATAAAAATGTGTATAAAAAGACAGTCTTCTGTCATCAAGAGCTTCAGTAACATCTCTGTCAGCATCTTTTTTGTTGAATAATTGTAATTGGGGTAGCGGGTACTGCTATGAGCATTGGAAAGTGGAAAAACTCTGGAACCAGTGTTCAGTGAGGGGGGGAGGAAATGTATTTGAAAATAATCTTAACCTCTGCTAGAGATGCAGTAATAAACCTGCTTTAAAATAGAGAGCTTGCAGAACAAAATAATGAGTTGTGAGTTGTCGTTGTGCACAGACTGTGATGTATTGCCAGCTTATTATTTCTGAGCTCTGCAGTGTGTCACAAATGCGTGTATTTCTTTATTAAGCAACGCCTCTGCAATTTGAAAACTTATTTGTTGGAACTGGTCTTCGGTTTGTGTTGTATAGCATTTTCAAAAAGAAAATGCTGATTTAGTAGTAAGCATTATTAGTTGACTTTTAGTAACAATTTTGTCTATTTGCTTTGTAGGTATGAAGCGTCCATTAAGTCCTGACCACGTCTTTGAAGATGGGATTATGAATCAGCCAGCTGTTCTACGGGGCTTTGAAGAAAAAGGACTGAGAAATGACAGACAGGACTATCAATTAAGCAAAGAGAAAAAGAAGATATTGTTTTCCTTCTGTGAAGTGTGCAATATACAGCTGAACTCTGCAGCACAAGCTCAAGTTCATTACAATGGGAAGTCTCACCTGAAAAGAGTAAAGCAGCTAAATAATGGAAAACTCCCTACAAGTACAACTCCTGGCACTTTGTTTGCAAGTACAAGCACAGGTACGTGATTAGTAAGAGATGTTGGATTTTGGTCAAGAGAACTGAAGAAACTTTTAAGCTCCACCTCCCCCACCCAACATAACCATTAAAATTAATATAGATTAATACTAATAGTTAATAATATTTTGCTGTGTTCAGGGTTACTTGTATATTTATTTTTCTGTGAAGCCAACTTCTATTAAGGCAGTATCGCATTAATATATGATTAATGGTTGTGTCAGGCCTTGCATAGTTGGGATATGGTCTGTTTTAAAAGTAAATGTTGTCGGTTCAAATAGTCATGTATTTTGTCATCTACATTTGTTCCCAAAACAAAGTTCTGGAGGGATGCTACAGGAACAGAAAAAGCTTTTAGAAGAAAGCGTAGTGGTGGGAAGAGGAAAGCTAGAGTTTAGAGCCCTGGACCTTTCATTGTTTCTGCTTTCAGTGGTCTGGGTTTTAATTACTCTCATTCAAATAAGAAGTAATTTGAAATAATGCTTTTTCCTTACTAGGCAAAACACAACTACCAAATGCTTGGATGAAATGTATTTAAAGTGTAATGTAAAGGTGCAAAGTGCATAATGTGCTTTCCTGTTAGGCCTCTTTTCTTTCAGTTTAGGCTGAGCTCACACATATTCTGAAAAAAATGTAGTATTTCCTTCTATACACACATAAGAAAGTGAATATAGAACAATTGATTCAATCTTGTGTGATTGTAAGAATAAGGATGTTGTGATTCTTCTTCCCTTTTTAAAGAGGTCCTGGTATGCTGTATGGTCTCTTGCTTTGATGTTTATAATTTAAGGATTTTTGCTGCAGGATTGTCTTTCTTCTGTGATGTTCCAACAGCATTGAAGAAAATTTGTTAGGGTTTTTTTTTGCTGATAGTTGAAATAGATAACTTTCTTTCTTCATCTCTACGTATTTTGTTACGGGGGTTTGACATTCTGTAGAATGCAAAATGGTCAAAGTTGATCTTAAAAAGTGCTTTTTACATCTCAAGCAAGTATAGCAACCAATCCTTTCTGATTCTGAGATAAAATGCTGCAGATTTAAGGAATTACTGTCTAGAATAAGCAAAAGTTGCTGCTTATTAACGCTTGGTATTAATGAAATAATAGATCTTAGTCATGAAAAAAGTTTTTGTTTTCGGTTTTTGTTTTTTGTATAGAAACAGTCAAACTGCATTAAAGGGTTAATTCTTGTTAATTGAATTTGGCTTTTCTTGAAGTCTGTGGTATTGTTTTGTTTAGAACCAAGGAGTGCAAGGGTATCACTTGGGTAAGACCTGTGGTCCAAAAGATTAAATTCCTACTGAATAACACATAAATGACTTAATTGTGTGCATTCTTAAAATAACTAAATTGCTATGAGACGTTGTAAGTTAATTTAAATTCCTCTGTGAATTTGAAATGTTTGCACTGTGTGTTTTCTGTTGCTTTGTGTTAGCTGGACCCCTGCATCTGGTGTCTTTGCAGTCATTCCTGGGGACTGTAGCTGATGCTCCGGCACCATTGCTCAAAGAATGCTCTGATGCTGAGAATGTTTTGTGTTTGCTGGAACACATGCTTCAGGGTTACTGTATAGCTTAGGAGTTAAAATTCATAGAATCATAGAATGGTTCAGGTTGGAAGACCTTAAAGATCACAAAGTTCCCACCCCCCTGCCATGGGCAGGGACACCTCCTACTAGACCAGGTTGCTCAAAGCTCCATCCAGACTGGCCTTGAACACTTTCCAGGGATGGGGCAGGAGTTTATGTTTCTGTTTGCTGTTCGCTGATGTCTATGTTAGATTATATACTAGTTTTGACTAGTTATGCATGTTGAAATAGGCATTCTGTTTTCATAGCTGAAGGATGTTGGTTTCATAGTATTTAAAAGAAAGAAATACCTTGCTTAGGCAGCTTATTATTATTCTTATTGCGTAGACAATATACTGCTTAAGAGCCAGTAGGAGAACGAGATTTACTGAAATGTATACTTCTCAAAGAACACTTTCCAAAAATAAGTAGAAATTAATTTTCTTATAAATTGACATTATCCAGGCTCAGCTTTAATTCATATCCTCTAGAGTGTTATTGCCCTTTGTAATAGGAGTTTGCCTTTCCCATTTCTTTGGCTAGCATTGTAAACCGAATTAATTGTGCAGATGGTGAGAGAACGATTATATTCATCTCAACCTCAGCAATGAACAGACTATTCCATGTGTGAAGGAAGCAAATAGTCCCTCTCATACTTCACTGTTAGAACTACATTCCCTTCTAATGAACCAGGCAGTGAACAGTTCAGCACCCCTCGGAAAGCTTTCTGCAAATGTTCCTGCTAATCTGTGGTTGCAGTTTTCCTCTGCTCCATAGGATGAATGTGAAATTAATAACATTCCTGTTGGAAAATAAGGTGACTGTAAAATACACATGACTATACATATTCTTTGACAGTACAGAAATGAGGATTGCAGACCTGCCAGAATTGTCTTGATCCTATGTGACAGAGCTGGCCTGTGCGTCATCGCTGCTTTCAGTCTCCTTGGCACTTGGTGGACTTTCTTCCGAGTGGGGATGAACACAAAGGAGTCATGAGATGTATTTTGATACTTGCCCTCTTCTGAGGTCCTCTCTATGATAGGTGGCCTCAGACTGTTATAAAGCATCCTTTTAATTGTTGACTTCTGCTGGGTTTCACAACTGCAATGTCATCTGTTGATTAAATTAAACAAAGCAATCTAAATGCTCAGTTGTAGAAAGGTTAAGCTCTGAAAAAAACAAGAGGGCCCAGTAATCAGTAATGAAAAGTTTACTAAGATTGAATAACTGTGGAATTCCAGTTCTTGGCAATAATACTCTACAATGTATAGATGAAGGAGTTTTGTATATTTAAAGTCTAAATATCTGTTTAGAGATAACTTTAAATTTACTTTTTTTGTATTTAGAGTAAGTGTATAATTGTCATAGAATTTCAGAAAGTATTTAGCAACATATTTTTTCTAAAAAATCTACTCTGTTTGTATATTCTTGTTTCTTTTGTCACCTCTACCCCATTACTGAAGTCTAGAAGCTATTCTGTTATTGTACCTGTACCTGCAATTTCAGTTACTTTACGGCAAGTAAAATTGCATATAAAATAAAGTTTACAGCTGCTTTTTTAATCATTTATAATTTACTGATTTGATCAATGTAAATTAGGAGGCTCTAGGGACTTGATCCACTCATTGAACTCCTCGTTTTATTTAGATTGGTGTTAAAAATTGTGCCTGTGGAAAATGGTATTCTTACGATTCTAAGCGTATTGCACACAGTGTTAGAGCCGTGGCTCTTAATTGTTAGTGATTGTTCATTTCCACTTGTACCCATCCTTTCTTACTACAGCTCAGGCTGAAGCTTGTCAGCGATACCATCCCCAAGGACCCATCCCTGTCCTCCTGCCAGGCATATCTGATGTATGGCCAAGCTTCTGCCAGAAGGAAAGAAACGAATTTGCAGGAAAACAAGAAAGTGTGTATTTGCTACTGCAGCTTGAATTGGAAATTATTTCGGTTAAAGAGAGGGTAGTTTCTTGCAGCTTTGGGGAAGCGTACTTTGGACTGGACCTGTTAAAAGCTTTTCACCAGTACAGGTTGCTGGAGCCTGTGATGGCGATAGCTGTGGGTCAGGTCTCAGCTGCTTGGGGTACCCGAAATCCCAGCTGCCACCCCAAAAGCAAGCGTTTAAAGTGTCTCCCCTTCAGAGGGAGAGGAACCGGTTTTGAGAGCGTGGTATGAGCCTGGCCAGTTAAAGGTTGCTTGCCTCCTTGTCTGCTGCCGGCTGGCTAATGGGTTAATGGTTTCGGAGATGAAGGCGGGATGGGGCAGCGTTCGGCGGGCGGGGAGGGAGGTGGCTGCGGGGTGGCGAGGCCTCCACCAGATGGCGCTGCAGCCCGGGCCATGGAGCCGCCCGGCCGCGGCGCGGGGCTTGGGCTGCCTCTGCCTCCTTTATTGTCTCAAGCCTGCTGATTATTGAGCGAGCTGTCTGTAGGGATAACCCCGAGTTCATGCATGCTGTGGGCAGTTTTTGTGGGAGACTTTGTTATGTTCCTTCTGGTTCTCGTATGGAGGTGATACTGATTTTGCTCTGCAAATTCTCATTGCTTGTTTCCTGAGTGGCATCTCACGGGGAATCTCCTGATTCTCTGCTTTGCCCCCATGCTAACACAGGAATGGTTTTGGCAGTTTCAAGAGTGAGTCTACTAGGAATACTTATCAAAGTCCAAATTATACAGATCCCTGGAAATGGGTAGGGTAGTTTCATTCTTGTTACAGAAAGTGTCCCAATTCTAGAAGTGGGCAAAGCAGGATAACTTTTTACCTGCGGTCATAGGGCAGTTTAAAGAGCGAATGTTGTTTAGGGTCCAGATGCCATTTATTAACGCCTGTTTGAAGATCTTTCTGTAGATTTGGCTGGAAGTGAGACTGGGATGTCAGTCCTCTGGCAGTGTATTCTGGTAGCAGCTTTTGCCTGTTTACTCTTGAAATCTCTGACCCTGCAGGACCAGGATGTTTTTGGAAATGCTATGGGCCCTTATGCTGTGACTTTTTGTAGGGAATAGTCCTATGAGTTAATGTGTTCCCCTGTCATACCGAGGAAATACTGACAGGATGATTTCCTGAGAGATTATCAACACGTAGTTGTGTGATCTGGCTCACAGCAGTGACAGTCAAGAATTTGTTGAACTAGCAAAATAAATACATAAATGACTAGACTTCTGTTGTGTTCATGACTTAAATCAGGCCACAGAAAGGGCTGCATAAGGCTAGTGCAAGGGATAGGGTAAAACAGCAATGTTGGACATGGGAGGAGAGAAAGGGAATACAGAGAAGGCAGAATTTCTTCATTTTTGGCATTAGGGATTAGAACTGTTTTGCCTCCTTGTGCAATGCCATATTGCGTTGGCAGTCTAGGCATCCTTTCCAGTTAATGGAGACTGGGACACTTACATTTATCCCTCAAAGCATATTGGTTTGCCAAATGTCTGAATTTAGAAAGTGTGAATAGTGTCTTCAGTTATGTCAAATGAAAAGGACCTTCTTAAACATCTAAATTAGATGAATAATCAGTTTTCTAAGCATTTAACTTTTTCTTTCTCTCAAGAAGTAAAACTGACTATTGGTTGACATTGAGAAATTATTCTGTAAATATTCCAGCCAGCCTTAAATCCACATGCCCAACTTTTGGCCTGGTGCATATGAGGAAACTTTTTCTTTTTTCTTGTTTTTCTTTTAAATTATGTTTAAAATGAAACTGTAAAGAATTTACCTTGCCAGGTGACAAGGTCACTGCAAGATTAAAAGATGGTCTGTCACAAGAGAATAAAACTGCTGTGTATTACTCGGATTTCAGTGGAATTTTTCCTTGGCTTTTAATTGTCAGAAGAATCTGATCCTAAATGGAGGCCTTTGTATGTAAGTTTGAGTCCTTAGCTGGGCCAAGATTAGCTTTCTGATGGGTAGCTTAGTTGTCATCTAAGACTGCGGTGTGCCAATTTAATGGAGAACAGAATTTTTTGCTTTAAGCCTCTTCATCTAGGTCCTCAAATTCCTTATCAATGTTTATCTTTCATTTTTCTAAAAAAAGAACAAGGATAATCTGGCTTTTGTTACAGAAGACCTTTATGAATTATTCTACCAAGTACTCAGAGGAATGTTAAGCAGCAACCAAAAGTGTCTTGAAAAAGTTTGTGAGCTGAGTCCTAGTAAATGTATGCATGCGTAGAAGTAGAATTGGTGTGTAAGACTGTAGAGAAGAGGAGGAGGATAGTAGAAAGCATTGTGAGTTTACTCTTAGTGTTATGTCAAATCCTTTTTTTAGACTTGTAGGAGGTCAGCACTTGTTCTGCCTTCCACATCTGCTGCCTACAGCCTAACCTTTTCGAAAGCAGTTTGAAAAATGCAGTTGAGATGGGGCCATAAAGTGGAGCAGTGTCTCAGGGCTTTTTTCCTCTGCTCTCCATGTGAAAGAGAGGTTGTTCCCCTTCTTGCTATGCTATATGGCTTGTCTACTTGGAAAATATTAGACTGTTTTGGTAAAAAGCAGAACTGCTACCTTTCCCCATTATAACAATAAACAAAAAAGCATTACATTCCTGTAATGTAACTTAGATTATAAGATGCTGAGAAACTGAGTGTTTAACTTCTTACTATGGGGCTTGTTGACTTCTTTTCTTACTGAGTAGTCTTTTGAATGAGGTTGCATTCGCTAGATTGGTCCCCGTTCTTTCCATCACTTGAGTATCTTCCACAACTTAAGAAATATGTAATGTTACATATGTTAACATTTTTCTTAAAATATGAAATGTATTTATGATGAAGGATTGCTGTATTTCTTTTACAGCAGTTATGATTAGCTGCTCTGAAATTAGGGGGCTTTATTATATTGTTTTGATGCTCCTCATAAAATGATGATGAGAGTTGATATCAAGGGACAGAGCTGACATTAGGGGTGATTTCTTGTTTGCTAATAACCACAAGCTATATCGATAATAATTTATTCTGTGTTTGGGTAACTGCACTGTGAAAGTACTGGTAAAATTCCTAAAAATAATAAGTAGATGATATGTATGCTTACTGGTAGTCTTTAAAAAAAAAAAAAAAGGAAGATTACTGTTTCTATGGGATTGGTTGATTTTAAGTAATTGTCAAGTTTCATTAGAGCAAGACTTCCAAAAATTACATAATAGAAAAAAGAAAACCCAACCTTATTTGATTTGGTGGTGAAGGTTATCAGACCAATTATTCATTTGTAGCCTTGACTTCATTCTCTTGGAGGTGGGGAGCACAAGAAGGACAATTTATAAGCAAACAAACTGACTGTGTGGCTAATATAGAAAAAAGTGGTTTATGGTGGGTGGCGCTTTGGGTGGAGCGAGCTAGGGTTTCAAACTAAAATTGTCTACCGCAGTTGACACACTTTGCCATTAGTTTGCATAAATGTATTCTTATATCAAAACTCTCTGAAATATTCTCTTGGAGACTTTGACGTGTCTTCTGGCTCAGTCATGCAGTGATGAAGAACTAGCATTTAAGACATCAGATGTTTTAGGGTCTAGCATCAAAAATACAGCTGCTCACCAGCCATGATTTCAAGTTGAAAGTGGCTATAGGAGTGGTGATGACACACCTGCGCAGGTGTCAATTTAAGAGCCTGGGCAATGGCCTGGAGAGCTACTGAAATCGGTTGAGTTCATGTTGCTGCAAGGGCTTCTTCACTGTCTCTTTGAAGGATGTGATCCACAGTTTACAGGTGCAGACAGCTGAGATTAAAAGGGAGCTATAAATGCAGAGTCATCATTTTTATTCAGTGCACATTTCCAGCAGTGATTTCTGTATTAAAATGACTGAAAAAATATAATAATAAAGTCAGATTTGTTTATTATTTTTATCTTGCAAAAGTAAATCAGATACTCTCTTGTACAGTAAGTATCCTCATCTGGAATCAGATCATGCCAAAATTTCTGTCATAGTTGTCTTTTGATACAGTCGTATATTTAGATAACTGTACAGGTATTATAATAAAAACTCATGTGTCTTTATTTCTTTGCAAACTTAACCTGGTTGTGATTACATCTGATTCTTATTATACTGTGTGTCTCTGTGGGTGTGAGTATGCACAGTGACACATGCCCTCTTACCTTTTTTGGGAAAGAAAATGTATAAAGTACCTGAAAAGACAAAAAGATTTACATAGAAGTCTGTGTGGGAGTTCGAAGAGCATGAATTTAATAAGCCATGGAGATTTTTAATAGTAAGTAATTGAAAATTATAGTTGTTTTTGAAAGATGAAGGCATTGGTCATGTAATGTCATGTTTTTAGTTGTAGATGTTTATTGGGTTTCTTTTTCTACAAATGCTTAATCTGCTGATCTGTGCAGATCTCTGATGGGTCAGTATTCTAAAATTTTTCATCCAAATATTTGTGTTTCACTTAATAGATAACCTATCTGTTTATTTATAATAGACTTTATGTGTTTAAAAAGTACCTATTTGTTCATTTGCATAATTGTAAGTTAATCTTATACAGAGAAGCTGTAAGGAATCATTAATTTTTATTGCTGGATTTTTTTCAATAATGAACCTCATCAGAATACAGGCTACCGATTCTCCTGTGTCTCGTGTTCATTGTAGAAAAGACAGAGCTATTTTTAACATTTACACAGTCTAGATAGATGATTCTTCGTTCTCTGTGGTTTGGAGCTGAATCTGTGGAGGCTTTCATAATCATATCTTTTTTTTTTTTTTTTTTTTTTNAAATGGTTTGTTTGAATTTGATCACTGTAGCTGTTTCTGTGCATTGATAATGAAAGCTTGGGTTGCCTGTTTCTCAGCATAAATTCGCCTCAGACTTCTACTTTGACAGTGCTCTGTGTTTCGGTACGCATGAAGATACAGAACTGAAATTGCTTTGCTTTCTTTACAAATGACTCAGAGTGTGCTTGTCCTTCCCTAAAATGTTGCCAGCGTGTGAAGGATTTTCAATGAGCAATGCAATAAGCCAGCATCTGGGAAGGTTTGAGGCTGCACTGGTATAACAGTGTACTGTCACACAGATGATCAGGGCTGGAGCCAAGACTCTGTAGCACCGTAGATCATATTGGTCACATACTGGAAGTTTTGTTTATGTAACTTGGTTGCTGTTCAGGCTGCTTAAATAGTATTGCCATAATGTGGAGCGGACTTCCCAGCAGAGGTGAGCATGATTTTTATTATTTAACTTCACTAAATTGCTTTGAGATCTGATATATTAACAGTGGATGCTTACATGTTTGG
This sequence comes from Thinocorus orbignyianus, assembly GCA_013400375.1. Taxonomy (NCBI): domain Eukaryota; kingdom Metazoa; phylum Chordata; class Aves; order Ciconiiformes; family Thinocoridae; genus Thinocorus; species Thinocorus orbignyianus. The sequence goes on from VXBW01002127.1 coordinate 268,624, forward strand.
CACTATTTCTGTGTGCATGTAATTTGTTTTTTAGTTATTCCAGTGGAAAGGATAAGAAAATGGCAAGACATAAAATGCATATTTTCCTTCTATTCTTATTTCGGTGTTTAAAGAAACTCTAAATATGTGGCAAGCTCCCTTTCCTTGCTGAGGGCGTCTATCCACTAGGTGACTTCCTATGCATTTTAAATGTTTTTGAAATATGTCAGTGATGCTGTATTATTGTTAGCGAAGGAGACTAATTAGCAGTGTGACTAAATACATCTTACTAGAGCTTGTTTTCTGGTTTGTTAAATCTCAGATTATAGTTATAATGATATATAAACCACAAGAGCTGACAGATTCTCCAGATAAACTAAGAAAGTAAAGAATGAAATAAATTGTATACTGGATTTGACATCTTGCATATGTCTGTCATTGTTAATATTAAAAGTTATGACCTGTTGTGCCCAGGATAGCTTCCAGTAATTCATTTGCACTGACAGCTTGCTCTGAGAAGGGTATAAAATTACCGTTGCTTCACCCTAACGAGTTAAATTTGAGATTTAGTGCAGTAAGTTTTATTTAGGGAAACAGGTAGTGTGCTAAAGGCAGCCCATGAAGTTCTAGTAGTAAATCTTTAAGCTCAGAAGAAGCATTATCACAAACTAAATAGACTTTGTACCTGTGTTTAAAGAAAAAGAAGTTTTTCATCAAGAATTTCACCTATAGCAGAACACAAAGAAATAGTTCAACTGAGTTACTTATTAAGCGTTGCTGTTCTGCTAATATGTTTAGTTTGTGGTGAGACCTGCTATGATTATATTTGCCTTTGCTGATAGTAATTTTTTTAATAAAAAAAGGAAAGATACTGAAAAATACTTATTAAAATGTTTTTCTTGCTTGCTGTAGAAATTTCTGTGCTTACTATGTGAAGACTGCTGTGGTTTTTTTTCTTATGAGGAACTAGGACAGCTCGTTTGTTTTCCTGCTAAATATATTTATGAGGCAGCTGTTTTATAGCTTTCAGCTCTAAAGTTATAGATAAGTGCGTATTTGTTTGACAGAAGATTCGAGAATTTCCATTTACTGCCAGTACATGTAAAGCTTGGCTAAGCAGACTGCATCAGGAGCACACACCATTTGTATTAGCCAATCTGTCTTTGCAAGTCCCAGGGCCACTATCTTGCTAGAAGCCACTGTGTGCTTTTGAAAGCATGAAATTAGTTTTATACTGAGCACATGGTTTCTCATTTAGCAGTTCTTTTTATGGTAATGGTCAATTTATGGTTCAGTGCCAGAATTTTGGTGTTCCGTCAAAGCTGATAGCTTCTGCTAAGGTGTTCTTTGGAGATAAATACAAACAAACAAAACCCAAAACAACACAGCCCAGAAAAAGGGAAAAAAAATCCAACAAAAATACAGTTTGTGGTGGGGATCCTAGGGAGACCCTAATAAAGGAAAAGTCTCCCTAGTGACCTAACAACTCACATTTCTGATAGCATTTTAGAATGATTTTGATGTAGTCTTTCAGATAATATTTGTAAGCATACATTTGTCATTCATGTCATGAAATTACTGAATTCATTGTCATCTTCTTATACTTCATACAGAGTTTTATAATCACTTTGCAATAAGCTTCTTTTTGTGACATGGAAAAATCACTATCCCTCAATGCTAATTTGCTCTGATTTAATGATCAAGGACAAAATACACTTGAAAAATGTATATGAAGCACCCTAAATACTCGGGAGAGGTGCTTTTTAGAAAGCAGTTTTAGAGCACATTACAAACTTTGCTCTTTCTTGGGAAATCTGTAGGAGTCTAAGTTGTTTGTAAATACTTTTGTAAGACCTCCTTTAATACATATAATTCAAAAGTCGATGAGCCAACTTTTTTACCTGTATTTCATTCTTGGAAGAGGGCGTTCTAACTCTGTCAGATTGCTGAGTGTTCCTTCTCTAGCAGCTACCCTTAGCGAAAGACTAAGGTGGTTAATGTTGTGCACTGTTTGGCTTCACTTGGGTTACTTTATCTAATTTACATTAATCTCTCTTGTATATTAGGTAATTTTAAATTGTGTGGCTTTTAATACAGGTCTCCATAATTCTGGCGTGGTCCTGTGATAAGCATTTTTTTATGATGCAATATTTGCTTCTTTGCTCAGTTCTGTCTGCAAGGGGCAAAATTTGACATTGCATTTTTTGTGGAAGATGTGGTGGACTGTAGAACCGTTAATGTTTCTTCTTCTACACACTGAGAAGAGGTTCTGAGCAGCTACTCTATGGCTTCCTGGGAAAGAAGCTGGAGGCCACAGCTTCCAGAAGCTTACTTAAGAAATAAGCTTAAGCTGGTATACCAACTTCTTATTATTCCATCATCATGGAGTTGGAGGAGAAGCAGCAGCTATGGAGACTACTGGGCTTTCTCAAAGACCCTTGGAAGGTGCAGCAGAATATCACTTCAACAAAGCTCTTTTCTCAAAGCCGTATTGTTTGGATCATCCCCTAGTCACAAAATAGATGCAGATCGACAGCTTGTTTTTTATACAGGTTTAAAAAACCCAACCATTTCTGTCATTTTAGGACCTTTGAATACATTTACTTGCTATTCTTCAGCATGTGTTTAAAGGCTAACAGACAGAAAATACTGTTATGAACATGTGGAAAACAATGTGTGACATGTCACTACTATGGCATATAAAAGTTATTTCTTTAAGTGCTTGAGCTAGAATGCCTTTCCTTATCCTTTTATTCTTTTTGGGATTCTTTTTATCCGTGCTTTTTATCGCTATGAATACAAGCCTGTCACGTTTCAAGCTGGCTAGTCCTTTGTTCCAAGATGTTGTTGTTTGTAAGGTGCTTTCAGCTTCAAAGATCTTGCATCCTCTTCCAAGTGTCTTTATTGCTGCATATTTCCCCTCCTGCCGTTTCACATTGGTAAGTAAAGTGAGAAGGAAGATTTGGTGTGCTTTTTACACTGGACAAAACTACTTTGTTTCCTGGTAGGAATCTCTCCTTTTTCAAAAAACATTTCTGTATCGATTTCCATGGCACCATAATTTTTAATTTCTTCCATTTTAGAAGACATCAGTGTTAATGTATGTTGATGTTTTGCAGTTTGAGAGGGTTCAGGGGATAGCAGCTTCACTACTGCAAGGTTACTTACAAGGAGATTCTGAAAGGAGAAGAGGATCCTGTAAGATACAAGATAAAAAACAACTGGGGAAGTGGTACAGGGCTGTGAGCAATTCCGTGTTGATCACTTGACTGTGGGTCCCAAGTGTAGCCAAGCTCTTCCTGGAAATATTGAATTTGCCTTTTTTTAGTGAAGGTCACTGATTTCTGCCAGACGAGTGGAGTAAACTGAGAACTGTCGTTTACTGTGGCAGCTCTGTTGAAGCCCTGCCCCTGAAGCTGGAGTTTATGTATGTTTTTCCCAGTCTGTAGGCAAAAGAGCCAGAGATGTTCTGGAGGTCTAACGTAGAATGTTCAGCCAAGAAATTGTGCATATTTTCATATGCTTTCTGTTCTGTAGGTTTCTAAGCAGTGCTCATAACATATCTTTGAAGGGAAAATGAGCTGAGTAACTTCTTTTTTTTGTTCCTGTAAGGATTTTTTTCTTTTTTCTTTTCTATTTTCTGCGAGTGAGGAAGGCTGGGTGCTTTTTGATCTGTATGGATGTAAAGACAGTGCTTTTGTATTGACACCAGCTGTTAGGGCAGACAAGTCTATGGTCCTTAGCCCTGGGTTGGTCCAAGACCTATCCTGAAAAAAGTTTTTTGTCTGTGATTGAGCAGGAAGTCTTTTTAATACTCTGTGAATAGAGAAAAACAGCTTCTTTGAGGACTGAGATTTTCAAATTTATGTAGTGTGTTATAGGAGCTACCTAGAGAAAAAGATAGGACTGTGAAAGCTTAGTAGACAAGACTTTTGCTGGTACGCAACTTGTGAAAGTGTCAGACTTCTGACCAGACAAGAATTTGTGGTATTATGTGTTCAGTGATACCACTTGTTAGTGTATGTGGTTACTTTGGATGGTGTGTGAGATCTGTGTTCAGCTGATTAATGTCTAGGGACTTCTGTGGTTATTATGGTACGTTCCTTTTCGGACTTTTTGTTTGTTTCTTTAGCTGTTCAGTTAAGTTTATACTTTTACTGAGTTAGTAGAAGAGATAGAGAGATGACCTCTGGTGTGCTGATTTCCCTTTTGCTCTCTTCAAGCATTCTGTAATGACATAATTAGAAATTGGAACATGTTGCCTGGAAGCTTGCGACCTCTACCTAGGGGCCTCCATTTTCTTTCTTTAGGATACTTTCTTTAGTTGAAGCTGAGAGAAGAAGGGAAGAAAACTATGAAGGAGGTTCTTAAAATTTTGTGCTCACACTGGATTAAAAATTTTCACATATGTGTAATCACTTCTTTGTCAGCCTAGGATGATTGCAATGATTACATCCTGAAATGTTTTGTTTCATAATAGGTAGAATGAAGCCATAGTTCTGGGACTGAGCATTTAAATGTGAACAGAAAAGGGGGTGGATTTTTCGTTTAAGTGTATTCTGCTGATAAAACATGGAGAAAATAAAGAGGTGAGGAAGATTTCTAGGCTTTAGAGTGGCACATCTGGATAAAGAGTCACAGAAATCACTTCATCAAGAAAAAAGCAGACTAGTTGGAAGTAACTGAAGGTTATTGTTAGGAATTGCAATTAGTGTATTGTGGCCAGCTTTGTTAGTGGTACCACTGAAGCCTGATAGGTCTCTGGTAAGGTTCTGAATAGTAAAAATCCATCCTCTAGGTAATCATTGTAGCAACCTCTTTTTAGGGAAACAGATGTAACCTGGGTACACAGGTACCAAGTACTTTCTGAAAACAAGATTTAAGCTTTTCAGTCAATTTGGACGGTGAGCAGAGAACAGAATTTCAGAAAAGCCAAAGCTGGAACACCAGAAGTTTATTTAATTGGGGATTAAATCATCATGAGTCATCATCAGGGTGTTTTGTAGACATGATTATAAAGAATACTTATGTGAAAGTGGTGCAGTAGTGGATCTTTTGTTAATAACTGTTGACAGAAACAAGGAAAAAACTGGCAGAAAGAAGTAAAAATATTGCTCTCCCTCCTTCATTTTGTTTGTTATTTGCAAACTCTTGCTCAGTTTAATAATTTAACCTCTCTAATAAGTATTTCTCCTTTGAGGGATAAATCTCTTTTTTTTTTTTTTTTTTTTTCCTTCTTTCTCCTTTTCTCCCTCAAAACAAACAAGTCAAGTGACTTTGTTTTAGAGATTACTTCAAATTACTTTTACTGAAGAAAAATAATTTGAGTTGACATTGTTCTCTTAATTGTATACTAGACTTCTGCTCTGGAAGTAATTGTTACTGCCTGGTATCTATGCTGTTGGTATCCTTTTGTAGGTAATGTTTCTCAGCAATCGATCAATGAAGCTTAAAATTCAAATCAATAAAGTAATAATTTACCAGCAGCTAATGAATTAAGTCTGTAATCTGGTTAGACTTTTTAAGGAAATACTCACCTGTGAATATCTAGGTGACATGCTATTTACTTAAATACTTTATAAATTCTCACATTTTAGATTTTTTGTTGCAAATAACCAGTGTTTGGCACTTAGTGCTTCATATAGTTGACCAAATTGTTTAGTTAAGAGACGGAACTAACCTGCTGTTCGATATCAGGCTCCCCACTAACAAACAAGTGGAAAAAATGAGAGAAGTGTGACTTACATAAGATTAGTTAGAAATATGTGTCAAAATTGGTAAGTAATTACAAAAAAAAAAATCTTTGAATTGGTGCAATTTCATATGTGGTTTGCTACATACAGCTATATAATTGTAATTTTTAATTTATAAACAGATACTGGATTTGTAAACATTTGTCAAATAGTTTGACCGGCTTTTATCCAAAAAGATCATGTTTTTCACAACATGGTATTTTTTCACTGATAAAGCCCAAGTCACCTGAGAAATGGGACAAAACAGAATGAGCTATTGTAGGAACGGATAAAAGCTGTTTGGGGTTTCCATGCTCTTGAACATGCTCTGCAACCTAAACACGTGCCTTTTCCTCCTGCTCTCTTTCATGCATATGCTCACTTATTGGAAAGATGTTAATGGGCTTGGTGGTGAAGAGGGAGATATTTGGGTTAGAGCTTAAGTATGATGTATCAATTAACTCAAAAAGCACATTAGAATAAGAGGAATGAATTTGTGAGAGCAGAAGGCATTGCTGCATCCTGATGCATGAAATTAAACAGCAACATGGCTGGAGTCAGGATGTTCCAGACTTCTCAAGGCCAGCTACCCTCTCATGTGCACTTGGTGATTAATCATGCACCTAAGTTTAAATGTTCATGTCAGTGTTCACAGGTTGTTGGCCATGGTTCATGAACAGGAGTTTGAATTGTAGCAGAAGAAAGCACAATTTTTGGCAACTGAAAATTCCATCTTAAAAAAGGTTGCATTGAGTCAAGATGAAAAGTAACACATGATATTTGTTGGGATAGACCTAAGTAAATATTACTTGGGGAGGTTCACACTGGATTTTGATAATGGATTTTTTTGTAATTAAGTTCTTCCCTTTTCAGCCGCTAGTTTGATCAGCTAGTTTATTTTTCTGCCTTCAGAAAGTGAAAGTAATGCAGGGGGTGCAATGGTGCAGTACTCAGTCCCTGAAGGTACTGAATGAATGCTGATGGGTTTGGCCCCCATCAGCGATGCCTGTAAACTGGAAATGAAGTTGGTCATAGCTGAAGAGGTGAATGACTAGATAGTATGAATTTGGGGGATTTGGTTTGGTTTTTAATTTAATTTTTTTAACTTCTGAAGATCATCTTGTGGAGAAAACTTGTTTTGAGGAAAGGCACAGTTCATCAGAAAAATAATTCTAAAGAAATACACAAACATTTTAATTTTGTAAGGACTTTGTGTCACTTTCTAGAAAGAAACTACTATTTGAATAAATAAGGTGTACTTCATCGTTTTACCTGTGCTCAGAAACACAATTTAATAACCGAACTGTTTTATATCATTTATATTATCCATTTTATGCATAATGGGCATGTTATTAATTTTTTTAAGAAATCAAAAGGTTAAAAGTAGCTTTATAAACAGAATTTTTTTAGAGACAATTTAATTGTTATCATCATTCTTTCAAGTTAAAGTTCCAGCCGCCTTTAGAAGAGCCTCTTTTGAAGAGAGGCTTTAAGTTCCCTAATTGTTGATGTAGGTTTCTTTGCATGATAGTCTATTATATACAAGAAATATATTTGAAGGGTTGTTAGTTTGTTGAATACAAAGCGTCACTGAAATCTAAAGTCCTGTTTGAAATTGAAGTTATAGATTTCAATTACGTTTTAATCAAGACTCCAATGGCAGAAGGAAAGAGCAGGTTTTAGTGGATAATGATCCCATCTGTTGCACATTATTACACTGGACATCTACCTTGGCAAAGACAGGCCATGTTTACAGTCATTAACATGCTTACTCTTTTGCTAAAATTCTTGGGAGGTGGTGGAATGGCAGAAACATACTTTTTGTCTTAGCCTAAGTGCAGTTATTCAGTCTTCTTGCAGTTTTGCTTCAGAAATATTTGTTATGATTATCCAGACAGTAAGTCAGTGGGTGAATTGGGCAAAAAAGCTGTCTATTCTTTTAAAGTATTTCTGCTTTGTACTCTTTTCCACGTTTGAAAACCTGGAGTTGCTTTGAAAAATACTGAGCACACTACCCTGGCTCCTTCAAGTCTTCCTTTTGCAAGGTTGATGCAATGCATCAAACTTACTTTAACTGCTTTAAATAACTAAGATAAGAATCCTAATCACAGAAATTGTCATGCGTTAATTGAATAACTACAGAGTGGAGAGCAGGAATGTGTTCTTTCTGCTGGCTGCCGATTAGCAGGCTGTTTGACTGCTTGGAGTCTCATCCATCCTGTACGAGGGGTTATCATTCTAAGAACTGACAGCTGCGCACTGTGCAGAAGGGAGCTGATCCAGCCCCTCTGAAAGAGGAGGTGCCTCGTTTATTCAACAGCCAGCTCCCTGTTGCAAAGGCATACTGGAGGGAAAGCCTGAGGAGTTTAGAAAGACTGGATGGTGTGCCCATATACGAGACAGCATGGAATCTGGGTGGAAAAAATGGCAATTTATATTCAGTCTTGAGTGGTCAAAAACATGTAGCTTGAAATTATATATCCTAAAATGGGTCAAAATAGCAGATTTTAGTAGGTAGCTGAGTGGTGTTAATCTGCAAGAAACTGATGTGCTACTGTTAATACGCTACCTAACCTGAAATTGAAATCCCTTTACTCACTGTATTATTTTCAAGGCCATCTGTTACATGATCATGTTGTTTATTGCCTAACTTTAGTAGAGTTTGAGGGTCAGTAGACATTTTAATGCAAACTTAAGGTTTCAGGTGTTACATAGCTGTTGGAGCAACAACCAGTAGCAGTGCAGACACAGAATGGAGGACACTGAGGAATCCACGATCCCGTAGAAATGGTCTTCCCCCCCTGACACTCCCCTTTGATCTTGTTCCTGAATGTAAGTAGAACACAACTGCACTGTTGTGGTGTGGAGCAATCAGCTGCCAAAGTGAAGTCTGAAGGGACAACTAACAATTAACTACAAATAATGAGAAAAATCTTCTTGTTACACTAATCAAAGCAAATTTGTTACCAAGAAATTTGGAAGTAAACAAATTTGAAAGCCATATATTGTCTAGCCTAACTCTTCTGGTACAAACAAAATCAGAATCGGTGCATCCACTTGGGGCTCATAGACTCTGAGGACCAAAGGAATCACCAGGCCTTATCTCCTGAACAATACCAGACAAAATAATCTCAAGCATTAATTCCGTCAGTAGAAGAAATTGCTTTCCCTAACATGCCAGTGCTTGCTGTTAAGTCCAATAAATCTGCAATTGAACTAGGACACGTTATTTAGAGACACATCCAAGTTCAATTTAAGGACTTCAGGATGTGATGAATTTACTTGCTACACTGTTGAATTGTTTAAATAACCCTTTACCTTTGCAGTTAAGAACTGCATCTTGCTGCCAATTTGAATTTTCTAATTATGAACCAGGAGATGCCTTTTCTTCCCTGCTAATACAGAACCCCTATTATTAGATGCAGCCTCCTTTTTAAATGGCAAGGAAGTTTGATTAAAAGTCCGGTGTTGTTTGTATTAGGTGTGCAATCACAAAGATTGTGTAACATCTGGAAAGAGTATGTATAACTTTCTTTCTTTTAGTAACAAAGTTTGCGTCAGTGGTCTCACTCACCCTCTGATGAATCAAAATGACAGCTTTGCCTCCACAATAGTGGACTGTTGAGTCCTGATTTTAAAGTCTGCACAGCATGCTTCCAGCAGCAACAAATACTCTTTCAACCAGAACCGAGTTCGTAAAGTTCTCTATTTTAACATTGAGTTTTCAGGACTTTTCTGGACTGTTCCTCTCTAGATAATTTCCAGCTGGCAGGATCAAGCAAACACTTGTAAAAGGACAGTTGGTTTGTTTTCCAGATCAAATCCCTTGCTTATGGTATATGCTGCTTGTTTTGATCTTCTGTAGAGTTTGGCCTCTATTTCTCAAACTGCATGTTAAATACTGAAAGGCAGCAGCTTTATGTCTGCTTCGTGATCCCACCCAGGATGTGCAGGGACCTTTGTCAAAATTACTTTGCTGATTGTTTCACTCTTTTTTTTTTTTTTTTTTTTCCAAATGCATGAAGCTTAGTATCAATGTGGGCATTGGGGTGGTATATCTTTAGTCTGATTTCCTTTACATGATGTCTGCTTACAATTTCACCTATTTTTCTCTGTATTAATTTCAAAAGCTTTTATTTATGTAAACCTTCAGTGAAGCCACAGGAAACAGAATATTTCCTAACCAACCTGTAGACGCTGCATACAGGGTTTACTTGACAGGTGTTTTCCTAGAGTTTTACCTGAAGCTTTGAAACTAAGAGTGTTTGTAATCTACTCGTGTAAATAATTTTATTGATTCTTCATCTTTTTTTGGTACACTAGTACTAGTACCTAACAGGCATGCCCATTAGCCATTGTCTTTTTTCCACTTCATTGAGATTGTTTAGAGACAAGTGTTATATCCAGACTATTATCCTTGGGATGTCTTTAATTCCTTTGGAGCATGTCCCCATCGGCCACATCCATCTATCCACAAAGATCTCCTTCTGTAGTTTGCGGTAAGAGTGGAAGTGCAGTGTAAGCATACTAATTTATTTGGATGACACATTCCTTCCTGTTTTACGTAAGCTAAAATACTTACAGTGTAGTTGCACAAAACTGTCTTGACAAGATGTCACCGTGAACAGGCTTGCTCTTAAGCCTGTGACTGTAATACATAATACTAATCTGTCTAATACCTTGCAAGCTGGTGTTCAGAATTTCTGGCTCCAAAGAGTGTGCTACAAAGATGTGGCTTTTTTTTTTTTCCCCTGATACCAAACTTTCTCCTACAGAACTGGGTGTAAAAAAAGCTCTATGAATTTAAGTATTGCCTGGAATTTATTTCTGCAGTTTCTATATTGTCTGCAAACTTGACCTTTATCTAGACTCTTCTCACTTCTGCATCAGGATGACCCCTGATCCATTTGTGTACCTGTATTCAGGATTTGAGAGTGCTGTCTGTGAAAAAATACAAACGTATGTATGTTGCAGTTTTTTATTTGAAGAACTGAAAATCACAGCATGTCTTGAATTAAAAAAGGAAGTTGTTTTGTAGCACACTCAAACTAAAGTGGAAACACTCAAACTAAAACAGAAGTAGAATTCTGCTCTTCTGCACATCATTGAATGTCAGGAAAGGTTGCTCACTCCTGCTCACTCCTGAATTCTGCTTTCTTTCTGCTGCACAAACCCTCCCTCTGCTGTAGTTAAATAATTACCCTGAGTTGGTTACTGGTTCGTTTGCTTTTTTTTTCTTCTGAAACATCTTACATTCTTGTAGTTTAATTGAAATTATTTGTAATCACATGGTAGTACGTTCTCCCCTTCTCTATATTTTTCTTTCAGTGTCAGATTTTTTAGTGTCACTGATTTTTCTCTACAATGGAGTAAAAACATGGTGTGATTTCTTGGGACTTTGTTCCTTTAGCTGTAGAATTAACCAAAGCTTAATATACATAAAGCTTTTTGTTTATAAATAACTATTCAAGTCACCTCTCTTTTTTTTTTTTTTTTTTGTGACAAATGTAATTTTGCCTGTTCTGCTATATGATTCAGCTCTGAGAGTATCTGAATATTTTGAAACAGTTTTGGAAGTTATGAGTAACTGTTGAACAAAAAGAATTCTTTTTTTGGTAAATAAAACACTTATAGAATGTGAGAAGTTGGAAGGAAAATATTTTTATCCAAGGTGCTGAGCTTGGCTTGGTTCCTCTAAAATGACAACACATAGAATGTTTTTCCTCTTTTGTCATCCATCAGCCACATGTACATCTGAGGCTCCTGATCTTTGGCTTAAACTTCTTTTAAGTTTTCATTATAAACGTGCCACCTACTGGAGCAAAAGGCCCATCAGCAAATATTTATTAATGTTATCTTCTCCCAGACACATTTGCATAGTAATTTCTTGCTAGATTCCTGTGCTTCTGGTTGTCAAATCTGCACTGCTTCTTGTCAGCCTCACCATAGGGTATGAAAATGGTAATAAGAATTGGAGAGGATGTGGAGCATGGAGGCTTAATAAAATGCCTTAAAAAAAAGAAAGAAGAATTTATATAATGAATTGTAATGAAAAATACCTGCCTACCAATGAATGTCCAATAAGGGAATCCTACATACATAGGTACTGTATGTCTTGACTTCAAGTTAAAAAAACCCATGTAATTGTTCGATGTAGCCTTAGCTTTGTAGCAAACAGAAACTTTAAACAAGATTTTAGATTATACTGTGGGGTTTTTTTGTCATTTTAAAAACAAATTTGCAGCCTTGTCTTGACATAGAACTGGTCACGATCATCTTTGCAAGTAAGAGGCATTTTCCTCAGCTTGTTGTGTTTTATGTTATAGTAATTAACTGAATGATTATTTGTATTGCAGGCGTCTCTTAAGACCCACAGTTTTATAATGCTAGTCTTGTACAGAATTATGAGAGAGTTTCGTCCCCAAAATTTTAAAATCTGTTTTGAAACATAATGCATGAAGACAGCAGAGCAAATTGGATGAAGAGAATGATCCAGAAACAATCACTCTGCTGAAGTCAAGTGATTTTCTTGATGTTTCTCATGAAAGTGAATGTTTGTTTTGGCAACACTTAATTATATCATAGTAGAAAAATAGTTAATGTATGAGCAAGTACACACAGAATAGTTTCCTGAAGATTATTCTCTTTTGCTGCATATTAAATTGGTGTGTTCCTGTAGGACAGTTGGGCAGAGTTGCTTATTTTTTTATTTTTTTTTCAAATGGACTAAACACAATGTAGCTGGTATGTTAATGAGACAGCTATAAAAAGTTAATGTTTTTCCTTATACACATTGCTAGTTGTTTCATTCCGTGCCCTGCAAGTAGAACTCAGCCATGAGGGCATTTGCTTCTGAAAAGGAAGAATAAATCAATAAACCACCCCCAGGAAACCAGTCCGCAGTCTAACAGGCTGTGAAGAATGACATAGGAAGAGATCAGAAACCTCCTATCTCCTTGTCTCAGGTTATGATGCGTGTTGCACATGCCTAGGTTTTCAGCAATACAAGTCTGAGTCCTGAATGTTAAATGCAGAGTCCAGATTTTACGCTTGCTGAATCTTGAAATTCTGTTATATGTCAATAGAAATACAAATATGCAATTGCATAAATTTGGAGGTTTTTAACATGGATTTGTAAGCTGCTCACCATAATTGGTGTCCTTGTACACTGCCTGTTCATTCTTTTAATATGTCAAATCCTGTTAACTCTTTTTTGATCTGGAGATGTTGGGATGATGACCAACTTTTGGTCAGTATACTGTAGATAAATAGAATGTAAATATGTGTGAGAGACTGACAAAGAAGTTGGAATGACTACTGATGGGGCTACATGGCATGTCTGGGATGGCACAGTAATTGGAAGGAGCTAGTAGCAGGATATTTTCCCTTAAGCACAGAGAAACAGGTGCCAAACTTAAGAGGGAAATTTAATTTTTTAGCTGTAGGTATTTGTTGCACAAATTCTCTTTTCAGTTGTTTATTTGATAACTGAACGACCAATTTCATATGGCTAGGTGAAGGAAATTTAGCTTTTTTTTTTTTTCTGATGTGTGCAACTGAACCATTTACAAAACATTCATTTTTAAAAATATATTTTCTTGGCTTTATGCATGTCAAATTTGTGAGCAGAAGCTTGCGTATTCATTTTTCAGTGCTACACAAACAAGGAAAAGACATGTTGAAAAGTTCAGTGAATTAATGGCTTTAAATGGCTTGGAGATCCAAGATGAAAGGTTTTACAGAAATACACTGATTCTGAGTCTGATTTTCAATTTCCCATTACAGAACTGTCTCTGTCTTAAGTCCCTTCCTTGGAGAGAAGAAGCTTTAGGGTTGGTTGTGTTTTGGTTTTTCTTTCTTTCTCATGATTCACCTGGTCTTATATTGAGTAGTCCTGCTTATGGAAAATATAAATGACTACTTTTTCTTTAGTGGGTTGAGTGAATGTAGTCTTCTAGTTCTATGAAACAGGCCAGGGTATATGTCTGGCTTCACTCCAGGTAGTGAGCACTTGGAGTGAGCTGGGGCAGTGCTTCAGGAAACATGCTGCTTGCAGGAACAGGACTCACATTTCCACTGACTGGAAAAGTAGGAACATCAGCTGGAGTCATTAACATCGCTGTCTTTAGGGGTGCCTGTAGCTGATCTGCCTACTTTCCCAGAATGGGATGCTGAAGCCAGTAAATAAGGCAATAAAATATTTCACAGGTAATAAATCTCATACACCAAAAGAAAATAAGATCTAAGTAGTTCTAAGAGCACAGTTCTTTCAAATGTTAGGAGATTGGGCTCATATAGAAAAGGCATGCGTAAAGAAAAGCTGCTATTTTTATGGGAGGTGGTAAAGATTGTATCACAGGAAACTTCTGAAATGGTCTTAAACGTTTCAATAATGAAAAAACCAGAAAAGGGAAGTAAGTCCTAAGCAATGTCTGCAAGTGAAAACACTTAAAGTACGTGAATGTAACTCAAGGAAATACCTGAGTGCAAGAACATATCCCAAGGAGATCTTAGAAATAAGCAGAGTACACTGTTAAAGAACTGAAAAATAAAAAATAGACTTCTGCATGCAGTTTTATGGGCATGTGGAACTGATTCAAGGCCTATTTCTTCATAACTGTGCTTTCAAGGATAAAGAAATGACCTAATCTATTGCTAAAACCATCATTCAAAGCAAAATTTAATTTTTCAGAATGATTTGGGTGTTAGTCTTTTGTCTAATGGGTTAAATAAGCAGTTTTTCAATTTACAGTCTTTTATGGTGATATATATGCTTGTATGTAATATGCACACACGTAGAATTAGAAAATAACTAAGGATAATTCAGAGTACAAACTGAGGTGAGTGGAGAACTGCTATACTACAAGTTGTCTAAGCAGTGATAGATGCTTTCAGTGAATTGAAATTAATTTAGAATTGTGTGTATTCATAATAAGAGCATAAATTGTTTGGTTCTCATTTGAGTTCATTTCTTGTTATGCCTAAGCAAAGGAAATATGCTTGGGAATATACCGAATTCAGGACTACAGAATCTAGCAAGAATGGAAAAGACATGATAGTTGAAGTCACTGTGAGAAATGTTTTACCTGGGTGTGTTTCATAAAATATCGTGGCATCTTAATTGCAGCCATTCAAAAATATGGCAAGCTTTTTTCTAACACTGACATAAGCTACTAAAGTAAATCTTTTTGGAGGAACATCTGGAAGTGTTTTGAAAGTCAAAAGTTTGGGCCTGACTAACTCAAATAATGATGCTTTTCTAGGGTAACCTCAAAATAAGCAGGTTTTTTTGCCTCAATCATATGTTTTAACCATAAGTAAAATTACAATTTTATTTGTCCGCAAACCAAGAAGAATGTTTTGCTAGTTACTTTTCCGTTGTTGATACGTAAGCTAAACAAGTGCGCATAAAATTATAGTACATCCTATTCATGATAGTACACACTCCTTATCGCCATCATGCAGAATGCCCTGAGAATTACTTTGAGATGTTTTGAGCGTTTGTTGTGTGCAGTTCTTCCTTCCTGTGTGCAGGAGGAAACTGCAAGGAAGGTTTTATAAATGTATAAAGGTGTATGATAAATTTTAGTGTCCACAGTGTGGGCAGGTTTTCTTTGAGCATGTCTGTGTCCTGTGCTTGTGGCATTGTGGTTGAATTGGGATTTTTTTTTCAGCCTAGTAATCTTTATGGCCCCGTCAACCACTGAAGTCACTTCTACTTTTGGCAATTGAGAATAATGACTCGGCTGTGGTTGTTGGCATGTTGGAGAAGGTTCAGACTCCTATTTCCCATTAGGAAACCCCCTTCTAGAGAGTATTCATTGTGAATAAAGGTGGCTTCAGCTGACGGAGTGGATATTGCTGAGCATTTTCATGGTGCCTTTGTACTCTGAAGAGCTAAGACGGTCCTTAGCTGCATTTGTAAAGGCAGTGTCTGAATTCCATATTTGGTAGGTTAGATAAAGACTTTCCAGCACCTCTTCAAGTGCAAGAGGTTTCAGAGCTTCTCTCCTTATGTGAAATGACCTGTCTAGATAACTCCATTTTTTCCATGCTGCCAAATAAGACCTGTATATCTACCCAATGCCATAAGTAGAACTTTCTGTCTAGATTATCTATTTTGAATTGGTATTTTAACATTGTGCGCAGTTCATAAAAACAACTGATTTTTTTTTTCTTTTGTCCTTTCCAAATGTGGCAGTTGAGCGCTATATTGCTAAAAATAGAAGCTAGGTAGGCTGTTTGCATCCATGGCAGGTGCTGCTGTCTAGTCCTGAAATTATTTTTCTGGTGTGTCATTAAGTCTTGTAATGTCGTACATGGCTGTTTATGGGTGTGCACACAGTTAGCAGGCTGTGGTGGCATTGCTGGTACTCAGCCCGTTTATAGGGAGTGCCACCATTCTAAGTTCATTAAGGATGAGCTGCTCATGTTTACATATCTTGTTTATATTTTGAACATGTCCTGAATAGTTGCCTCCAGATATTCACTGTCCCTCAATTATCTTCTCAACTTAGCAACTGATCAAAGGAGAATTACCACTTGCAAAATTAGATCTGTGATAAAATGTTCCAATGTAGCTGCGATCAAGTTGCAACTTCATGAAACCCCAGCTGACTCACTCCACGTTTGTCATACAGAAGTATTGTGCGTGGCTAAGCTTTTACACGGAACAATTATTAAATTATGCCGACTTCCACTGACAATTAGTTTCTAAATTCTATCTCTGTAAGATGGAGGTGCAAATCCACGTGTCCCACATCTAGAATTCTGCATTTTCAGACCCTGAGATTTCTGAGCGGTTTGTAAAGTTGTCTGTTTCCGAGATGCTTTTTACTGAGCACACCTCTGGGAAGGTTTCTGTGGCTTACTTGTTTTATCCATCAGGAGTCTTGAAACGGTTTCCACTCTAAAAATGTGTTCCTGATTTCCCCGTTCGAGATGGTAGTGTAAAATTGAGTTGAAGAACTTGAAACTTCTGCCTTTAGCCAGGTTGGACTGTCTTGAAAATGTGAAAAGCATTAAGCTATCTTAGTGTATGAATATTAAATTTGCAGAAACCTGTGCAATGTGAAATTATACATTATTGTTGAAATAGGTCCTGAATTTTGAGTCAATAGCTATATTAATTTGTGAGAAACTACAGTAACTACTAATATGATTATCAGATAAATGTGATACTATGGGGCATTTTAGCTTACAGTCTATGTTTAAAAAACTCTTTAGTTTCTTGTGTAATAATACAAGCCTCTATTTGTGTGTTAACATGCAATGTACTTATGTGGGTTTTTTCTAAAAACTGTACTCCAAGTTACTGTTGGGGTAAAAAAAGTATTCACTGAAAACCCCTTGAAGATTCGTATCAGCAATATGAATATTAAAATTAGCAAGGTCAGGAAAACTGAAGGTAAAGCATGATAATTCATCCTGTGCGTAACAACTTAATGGTTAAACAAAGCAGCATACGTTTGGGTTTCAGCAAGGGCTTAATCTGGCAAGGCGTTGAGTTTGCAATCCAACAGAGCACTTGAGAGCTTAATTTTACGTTTTGAACTAAGAGTCTTGAAGATTTGTGAGTAAACATAGATTTCTCTTCAGCAACTTGAAGGCAGTCGAACCAGTGCAAATGTCTTGTACTCTCAAGCTTCCCTACTAGTACCGAGTACCACTGGGGCTGTACATCAGAGCAAGGTCCAACACTGCAGCAAGTTCTGTGGGCGAAGAGTGGTTCTAATTGGCAAATCCTCAGTAAAAAGTGGAAAATGTTGTATGTCCAATATGTCATGCTTGGAGACTACTTGGAATTGGTGTAACTTTATTCAGATTGTAGCACCCACATCAGTCAGCTAATTCTTTTGATTTGTGAGCATTTATATGTGTTTTATTGCTTTGATAGACTACTTAAGTGTTTTTAAGTAAGACTTTGATGTGATTTTATTGAAATGTGCTGTCATCAATGACTGTATGAAGAAGTAATGATATGATTAAGTTCTACACAATTGATGGAGAATGACTTTTAATGTTTCTAGATTCTATTTTCATTTGCTAAAGTATCTTAAATAAAGACCGAAATAGTAAATTGATTTTTTTACAGTAAGATAGAAGATTTTTGGATTTTTAATACTTAATAAACCTTGACTTGTGTTACTGAGTCTAAATGTATTGGCAGTACTACTCAAATTCAGGTGATATTTTCTCTATTCTTTAATTAGGTACAAGTTTTGAAATTAGGTGGTAAGACCTAACAGTTCAATCACCTAGTAGGTTCATAAACCTAAAGGTTTATTTATCATAGCTGTATCCAATCTTATTGCATTGAATAATTTCGAAAGAAAGAATGGAACTTTAGTGCTGAAGTTCGCTTTATGTGTTGAAATTACAAGGGTTATGTCTGCTCTCAATTGATAGGAATTAAGTGTTGCTGCGTGCTGCTTTTGTCATTGCATGTATGCAATGACACCACCAAAATCTACATGCTATGTGAGAAATTGTATTTGTTCACTTTCTAGAATATTTCCTAATTATCTTTTCTCAGTAATAGCATTCACATTTATTAAAAATACCTGTTTCTTAGATAGCAGCTCCCCCCCCCATTTTGAACCTATAACATTCGTAAGACTTTGAATCCTAAAAATACTAGGTGCACGATTTTTATGGGGAACTTGATTTACTTGATGAGCAGGCTTTCTGATTATGGCACTGAAATTTAACTCATTACTTTCCTAAGATTTATATAGTCAGTTAATATGTGGCCAATGTAGAATTACATAGCATTTAGAAACTTTCTTGGCTCTTACTACTAAAAAAAATGTACATTAATCCAGATGAACCAAAAGGGAAAAAGGGAGCTAAAAGATTCTGTATAATACTAATCTACTTAATTATCATCTGTGTTTGAGGTACAAATATTAATAGGATATTTATATTAATTTACAATATTTATAACTGTAAGACTCTCAGAGTTTCAGAAGACATGGGTTTGTAATTTTTCCTAACCAGCATGTGTAATACAGGCACATCTTCCTGAATCAGAAAAAGATAACTTAATTACTTCTATAATTATTTATGAAATAAATTTTAAAAATGTAATCTTTTTATGCTATTTCAGTGGTCTCCAAATGTGTTTTGGGGGATTACTTCCTTTGTAGTTGCTGTTGAAAATAAGTTTCTTCCTGGATAAAACACAAATGTTGCTTTTATCACGTTATATACCTTCCTATATAAATTAAATGTGAATTTATTCATATGCATTATACTATGTTTTTATTTGAATTTCCAAAGATTATTATATACTCCATGTAGCACATTTTCTGAATTCTTTTATAAGAACTTACATAAATTATTACAGCTTATGTACTATTGAAAGGATGAGAGGATTCTTCAAAGTAGACAACTTTGAGTTAAATAATGCAAAGTTTGTACATATGGCTGTATCTGATAAATCTTCCTAATTTTTCCCACAGGTTTCTACTTTTGGTATCTTATGTTCATGGTGGTAACTTCAGTATCCTGGTAAAAATATTGTGTCCTTTTTCCATTCTGGCAGTCAGGGTTGTGCTTTGGTAGACTCCCTAGTGGTAGAGGGCACATGGCAGTACTGATTTGCTGATTTACAGTGTGCTTTTAAACCTGCCTCAGGAAGTGTGGGATCACAGATAGAGGAAAGGAACATGGTTATAGGCAAAAAATAAAGACGATTATGTGGAAAAATGCTTAGATAGCCAAGATACATAGTGCTGTTGCTTTTTCACAAACTGTACAGTACAAATAGGTTAAATACTAATCCCCTCATGAACCATCTACCTAGGTACTAGGAGGTGATGCGTTCTTTAAAATAATTCATTAAAAGGTTTCTGATGGCAAACAGGATGACCATTGGACAGAAATTGCCAGTGTCAGGGGTGGCATAAGGAGCAACCTGCCTGTGAGAAATTAATGATTTGGTGCTCACATTGTCAATGGAAAGATTGACAAGGAGTGCAGAGAGAGACTGCTTTGCGAAGGACCTTAAAAGTTACCGTTCAACAACTAAACATAAATTATGCAAGTGCTTGTCACTGTCTTATGAGAGGTCTCCCACCACTGGCTCATGCACACAAGTTTTGGGGGTGTTTTGGGACCAGCCCCATCCTTCAGGCTGTGCAATAGGTTTCTTCAGGAGAGGTCATCATTAGCTGCATTTTGAGAGTGTCCTATTCCTGCAGTTGTGTTTAAAGAATTAACACTGAACCTAATGTAGACTTTCATTCTGGCTTATAATGATGTTCATAACCCTAATATCCAGATACTGTCTTAAATTATTTGAGCATTATTTTCCCATTTTCTTCAACAAGCTGTGCATTACTCAGACTTGCTTGGGATGTTGTGTATACTGAGCAAAGCTTTGCAGCAGCGTGATCCCACCACATGCTCTAGACAAAACTAGAACACTGACACCTTACAAAGCAAACCACAAGTTAAATTGCAACCAGGGTAAATATTTGCATAAAAAGGAGCCAGTATGGAGAAGAATGTGCTGTAGAGACTTATTAGCCATATCTGAAAAGAGCCCAGAAGGACAATCCTTTGATTTTATTCTTATCTTGATGGCCTTGTAGTTTGAGTTAATGGTTTCTAAACTTGAGAGTTTGCAGGACAGTCCTGTTTTATCTCCAGTCAAGGAGAAAGGAAAGTAATGTAGAGCTGAAAAAGGCTCTCAAGATTTTGTTCATTCTCTAAATATATATTAAATATTTTAATTTACATGGGTGTGGAATCAATGAAAACATTGTATTCATATAACCTAGAGAAGACTGAAATGTATTTGGTCTGTGTTAAATTACCTATTCCTCTTAATAATCTGGCAGTCATCTGGAGCTATAACAGGAATACTACTTCTACTGAATAGAAATTCTTGATGAAGTTTTATTTTGAGGAGGAGGGGAAAAAAGGAGTGGGGTCTTACTGATGAAAAAGCCAGGCTGTTTCTCATTGTGGTGTCACATGGTGTGCCTTCTAAGGCAGAATACATTTATGCATATCTGTGGATACATTTATCTATTGAGGAAACTGTTCTACGTTTGGGAAAGTAGGGCTGCAGAGTCATCCAAGGGAATGATCTTTTGTGACAGATCATTAATTGACTTTAAAATTTTCACAGCTTTTGTAAATCCAGACATAAAAGCGAATATGCAGCATTTCCTCTAGCTAATGTTAAGCAGCATCCCAATTTTCACTTCCCACATGGCATAGTGAACTTCACCTTCATACATAATGTTGTTGCTAAAACTTGGATGCTAGGTGTTTTATAGATGAAGAGGTTGTTGCTGTCTCGTAAATGTTAAGTATCAGAGCACTCTGCATAAGATCAAGAGGCATCAAGGGATAATGTAATTGCAATTTTCCAAACAACTGTATCTGTTTCAGAATGAAGATTCACGATAAGAAAAAATAAGACAAAATAGATCTTACAGTTCCAGCATAATTAAGATTTTTGCCAGTGGCTATTATGGAAAAACTTTCTTAAATATTTTACCCTTACCCCTTTGAAAGATTTGATCTTACTTAGATGAGCAGGATTTTAATTCAGCAGCTACTTTATTAAGCAAAAGCATCTCTGATTACCAAACTTGTAGCTGACAAAAAGGACCGGAGTTCTACTTACTATATTTAATCACCTTTTCTTTTGGCATTCCTGATAGAAATCTTCTCAGATCAATGGAGGAAATTACATTGAAGCACAGTGTTTTGTTCTTACTAAAATGTTGAGAAAAAAAGAGAAACTACCTAACAATATATTTTTAAATAGAACATATAAAAAAAAAATCATATTTGAGCATTGTGCTTTATCTGTTATGGATTTAAATTATGTAAATGTGTAAGTTCCCCAGATCGGATATACTAATATTTTTTTCAGCAAAGTGGCTAAGCATGCTTAAGCATGTCATCTGTTTTGTACAGGCAAAGAACAAAAATAAAAATACCCAATAAACTTATATATAAGATGTAAAGGGGGGGGAAAAAAGCTGGTATTTATTTTTGTTTCAGTTCAAGTGAGCTTAGTAACAGTAGGTAGAGGCTTCTATATAAAACTTCCATTTATCATGAGCAGTACTCCGTTTTAACAATATTGACAAACACTTGACCTCATACATCTTATTGTAGTAGAGATGTTTGAAAGAGCCTTATCAACTGTTACTTGGTTCACTTCTTGAAGAATTCTGAGCAGCAGGTTTTGTTTAGATTAACCATTCTATGAATCTTCCTTAAAGAGTTAGAAGGGACCTTAAAGGTCATTGAGTTCCAACCCCCCTGCCATGGGCAGGGACACCTCCCACTAGAGCAACTTGCTCTAAAGCCCCATCCAGCCTGGCCTTGAACACTTCCAGGGATGGGGCAGCCACAACTTCTCTGGGCAATCTGTTCCAGTGCCTCACCACCCTCACAGGAAAGAATGTCTTTCTAGTATCCAATCTAAATCTCCTCTCTTCCAATTTAAAACCATTACCCCTTGTCCTGTCACTACACTCCCTTATAAAGAGTCCCTCCCCAGCTCTGCTTTAGACCCCCTTAAGGTACTGGAAGGCTGCTATAAGGTCTCCCCAGGACCTTCTTTTCTCCAGGCTGAACAGCCTGTCTTCACAGGAGAGGTGTGTGTATTAATGGGCTAGTCTTTCATTTCCTGAACTGGTATAATTTAGCACAACTTATTTAAATCTTATAAAAGCTTTATTCTGGTGAATTTTTTTTTTTCTGGATAGACAACATAAAAAATGGAAGGTACCTGATAAGTAAAGGGTTTGGGATTTGACCTTTCTGTTGTAAAACTAATGAACACATTTCATGATAAGACATTAGTCTTATGCGAAATGGTAATAAGCCCATTTCGAGGTCAGTAGTGACCGACTATTCTTATCTGCTCCAAAAAAAATGTATTCTCTGAGGAGGAGGAGCACAGAACATGAAATGTTAGGGGCCGTTGCAGCTAGTTGTAATCAATAAGCGCTTTTGTGTCAATATTATAATAGAGTAAAATAAAACCTGACAAAATGTAATGGGGGACTGGGTTATGTGTTTCCTCTCATGTTTCAGCAACTGAAGCTGCAGCTATGAAATGGCAATTTCATATTCACATTTCCAAACCCTGATATTATGTGTAATATTTTTTATTTTAATATAAAAGTGGATTTCCTCTGTTACTTTCGCACTGGAGCTTTAGAGAATACATGGAGCAAAGGACGTATTTTAAAGGCCTCTTAACTAGATCATTTTTGGAGGTTTTATATCTTGAAATTGTAAGTCACAGTATTTTGAGTTGTGATCGTGTAGTCACAAGAACAATAGTTTTTCCATCTCTCAGGGTTCTGTACAAAGAATGGACTCTTTATCATTTCACACAGTCTGCAGGGATTTTGGCAGGTTGCTGTTAGCAATATAGATTGCCACTTTCACTGTAGGTTAATTTAATGAGATTTTTTTTTCATGTTATTTTTATGCTCTAGAATTGTTTTAGATGTCGTATCTATTACTAGATAAAAGTGTTCGTTTTCACCAGACTGCTATATATAATGGCTGTGCCTTGGAACTTGCTTAAGCAAGAAACTCTGTACAAGCAAAATCATGGAAATCATCAGAATTTCAATAACTGTCTTTTATAATATTGTGTTATATTAATTTAACATTCTTGTGACACTTTTTTCACTGTCATATTTTTTTAATAAGTCTTTTGAAGTCATCATCATACATATTATACTTACAACCTTTATCATGACTTTTTCTTGTAAAACTGGCTAATCATATTAATAGAGAGCAGCCTAGTCTGTCATGGACCTCAAAAGACCGTCTGGTTCGAGCTTTTCTGGGAAGGAGAGGCTGAATGAGATGATCTAACACGATGTCTGGTTGCATCTTGAAAACCTGCAGCAATGCAGGCTCCTGCAAGTCCGTGGGGAGGTTCTTCCAGTGAATGATTGATCTCACAGTAAAAAATAAAATAAAATAATTTTTTTGTATTACTGTGAAACATCTTCCAGTGTAACTTGTACTTATTGCCCCTTGTCTTCTCCATATCATTCCTTGTGAAGTGAGAGCCTCCATCATCTTGTAGCTGCCCTTTTAGTACTAAAATACTGTGATGAGGTACCCCCTAAGCCCTTTTCCAAGGAGATAAGACACAACTCACTCAGCCTCTCCTCACAGGTTGTGTTCTCCAGCCCTTTGATAATCTTCAAGGCCCTTCTTTGGACTTCTCCACATCTGTCTTATTTGTGGGATGTTTGCCAGAAGTGTACACAGTACTCCAGGTGCAGCCTGACAAGCACGGAGTAGAGTGGGATGGTCGCATCTCTATCTCCGCTTATAAAGCCCTTGTGGATCCAGGATTAAAGATTAATCTTAATTAATTAAGATTAAACATATTTTTGTTTTAAACTGAGATTTTGAATGTGGTTGAAATGACCAGAGCTTGTCATGCTGTTCTGCAATCTCTGGCTTTTGATTCACTGTCAGTAATATCAGAGAGAATTTCTATTTTATTCTTTGATTCATGTGTGGGTTCTTATTGATAGAAGGTGTCTATTTCTCTGTAAGTGAAAACTAGGATAGGTCTTCCTTAAGAAGTTGATGTGAGATTGCAAGAAGATGTATTTTGGTGCTGGCCTTAGTGTATAACTGTTTTCTTGATCAGCCTTGCCGTATGAAAATAAAAGGTTATATGAAGGATTAAGGCAAAGCTGCTCTGGCTCTTCTTTGCATCTCAGGTTTCAGTCTAGATCCAAATGTGGCTCTGGTACAGAAGCAACACTTGTCTCATTAGTCAGTTTTTCTCTTGTCAGGGGCCAATAATGCTGACTGATATAAATGAACGTGAACTGTTTGGGAGAGGTAGAGAGGAGTGCTTGTTGTGACTCTGTTCAGAGATATCCAAGAATAAAATACTGAATTATTGTTTTGCTGATTTCTTAATGTGGAAATATGAATATCTCACAGCTCTGTTGCTGCTATTCTTTCATTTTTATTTACACTGACAGGAGACAGTTGCATGGCTGCAGGTCCAATCTATTTCCAAAAGGGCAAAATATTTTCTGTAAAGGGACTTTTTCTAGATTCAGGAGGTACCCACCTCTCTCCTATGATGAATTTGTGAACGGTTGCCCCCTGCAAGATAACCCACTAAAGAGAAAATATGCTTCAGGACAAGACTGAGCTGCATTCTTCCCACTGGTTTTGAAGAACATCAAGTTCTTGCCTTGTAGGATTTGAAGACATTAAGTTAATTACACAGGCTTTTCCTTTCTGTCAGTTTTGTTTTGTTTTGGTTTTTTTTTTTGTATATTTCTTATTGCTTTGTATATAAAAATCTTGAAACTTGTACTACTTTCTAAAGCTGTTATTTTGTCATATACAACATATTTTTAATTATTTGAGATTGCGAGTTAAATACTCATTTACCTGTCTGTGTGAAGTTTGGTATTTGCTTTCTGTAGAAGTCTAGTATTTAAAATAAGAAGGCAAAGGCAGTTTCACTTTTTAAGTTTCTCTTTAAGGACTGAATTTTTTGAAGAAAATACTCAAGAAAGATGTTATTTTTATCTAAAGAATGTGAAATTGAGAAGAGGAAATCTAAGGCTAAATTATCCTAAGATCATCCATTTCTGCTCATCTTCTACTAAGTCTGCTTAACTGCTGTGTACCCATTAAATTTTCCTTTGAAATCGGTGAAATGAAAGAAGATACCTGACATACTCGGTAAAGCAATGGAAGTGGAGACCTAGAAATATGTGCAAAATACAGAAATAGTAAAATAATACCCTGCTGCTTAATAATTGCAAATAGGTTGGGGAGTGGGTGAGCTGCTTTGTCACACTGTGTCTCTTCACTAAGTGAAGGCACTTGTAAAGGTACTTATTTTAACTGGCAAAGCTGTAATGAAGACAGCAAGCCCAAACTACCCAGTTAATCCATTCCCAAACAATACAGATATTTCTGCATATTCTAGGAGAAATGAAAATGAGATTAAAAATGCAGTTCACCATTATTTGTCTCCCTTTAAAATGAGATGGTGTGACCAAGCCTTCCAGGCTGCTCTATGCAGCCACATTTCTAGGTGCTCATCATGTCTGCACCAGAGGGGAACGTCCCAGGTAAGTAGCAACTCACCAGAGTGGTGACCTGGAGTTATCATAAAGGAGTGCAGATCACAGAGTAGCAGGACTGGGTTATGGGGAAACAAGAAGCAGGTGACTTTTCTATCCCAAATTCATACCCTAAAGCATGCTTAGCTTCTTCACTAGCCTGACTCGAACTAAAATGAAAAGTGAAGAAAGGACTTGAATGTCACTCTTATATTTGTAGATAGATGCTGGCTCCATCTGGTGCCCGGTGGGGTTTTAACAGATCTTGGTGCAGGAAATGATTTGTCTTTGGAGGACTGGGAGTTGACAGAAAAGCATTCTTCTCCAATTTGATCCTACCAAATGCTTGATGCTGGCCCAAGGATTTTTGGAGCAGATCATAAGAACGATATGGGAATTTGTCCATAAGAAAAATAATAAAAAAAACCCACAAAGGAAGGAAGGGAATTACATCATTGTTGTAATTTTGTAATTTAATAGTTATGTTTGCATGGTCACTTTTCTTATATAATTTGTTTCAAAAGGTGATGTGGAAGTTATCTTATTGTTATTTTAAATATATTGGTAATCATTGTGAAGTAACTTACCTTTTCCACGTGTTTGGTACAGCTGTCAAAATGAGCAGACTTCAAAAACTGGCTCATTTACAGAAAGTACAAATTCACAGAAAGTGAATGAGTCTGCTCAAGACAAAATTTCCTTCTCTAAGCTTTAAGCTTTCTATTTAAGCTTCTATTAAACTGGAAAATGTTGTGTGATCTTTATCAATCTTTTCTTGAGCCCAAGAGGCCAGACATAACTGGGAAAAGTGAGGAACTGGGGAATAACTTGATGCATTGGGAAAGAGAGCAAGCTGATGACAAGACTTATCTATCTGCAGTTTTGATATATCCAGAGTACTTCTTCAAGGGAAGAGTCTAAAAAAACCTTTACATGTTTAAAAGACAATGTAAATCATCTCTAATTTCCATTACACTGTGTTTAAGTGCTGTTAGGTGCCTAAATGCTCTGTGACTAAAGTATTGGCTGTACTGCAGAATCTGTAGCATTCAGCCAGTTTTAGTTCATCTGTTTCTGACTGCTTATTATTTGTGTTTCATTGTGTGGCAATGCATGCAGCTTCCCTAGTAAACTAGTTTGCTCAACAAAATCTGTCTCGAAGTGTTGTTTACAGGTAGGACAGATGTAAACCAGCCTATGATAGCAGCTTGAATTAGTACTGTATAAGCCAGTGTAATTGCAATTGTGGTTTAGTACCAATTATTTAAAGAGAGCTTGGGTTGTGATTTCTTTTAAGGATACTTCAGACTTAAACTGAAGTGAAGCTGAAGGACTGAAAGTCCCAGAAAGACAGCTGGCCCTGTTATCCAAGGACACAGTTTCTTTTGGCTTCTGTGTCATTTCAGAGGCTCAGTGCTTTTGGAAACTGGGTTGAGTGGCAGATAGTAGTGAAATAACCCTCAGAAATGATCACCAGATTAGGAAAAGACTAGCTACTTCTGACACTTTTATTTAGATAATGATGCTATGGAAATAACCTAATTTGAATGAGATTTTTTTTATTGGAAAAAAATGCATATTCATATCTGCTGTATTTAAAAAAAATGTTGTGATGCTTATACATTTTCTGTATGACAATTAAAAACTCAATTATGTTTTTGTAGGCATAAATCTGCATTTTGTCATGCATTACAGCATGTTGGTACTTTGCCAAAAAGGTGGCAGATTGTAGTGCTCTGACTCTCTTGAAGAATATACAGATTCATTTCAAGAAAATGAGTGAAAATATGTGCCATTCTGAATAAACAAATCCATAGGATTTCAATCTATGATTAATTAAATTAGGTTGCTTCAAAACTCTTAACATGTGTCTGGAATGACCATACTTAATGCTATTAGTGCTTTAAATGTGTCCTGAGAACATAGTTTAGCTTCCTGAGTACCCTGTTAAAGAAAGGATGTTCTGTGTGAGCAAGTTGTCCCAAAGGATAAAACTGGTATGTCTCACATGCCCTGGAGGTAACGCATACCTGAATACATGTGACAAAAGGCAGCTAAGGTATCAAATAAGAAGTTAAAATTGCAAGATTAGTATTTTATCCAGATTGGAAGGAGAGGATGTTTTGTATACATCACAAATAACCTTCTATGGGGAAAGCTAATCGAATTTAAGGTGAATCAGAGGTAATATTTCAAGATGAAGTAATTGCCCTCTGGTGTCACTGTGATTTTTGAGCATTAACATCATACCCTACACAATTCGTGTGATGCTTTTAGAAGTATTAGCTTTGGAAGCTGCAGCACAAACTGATGGAATTTTCCATCAAAATGGTATAGGCAGAGGTCTGATAGTCTGAAGCCACTGCTGCAGCACTGTCTCTGGCATTGGGGAGGGGAGGGTTGTTTTTTTTCCATCCAGAGCCTGAAAATTTTCAACCAATCTTCTGTACATCTTGCACTTGTTCATACACAGCTTTGGGAGCATATGCTTGTATTCACAGTGGTTATAAATACTTACGGAGTCTCAGAAACATTGAAACAACTGTGTGCATCTGTGAACCTGCAAACCTTTTGGGATGGATTTTAACAGGTGTAAATCTGCTTCCCATTCTGATGTGTCTGTACAGATACCATCTCTGCAATGCCCATGCACACAGTGCACTGACTTTGTAGAAAAAGAAGGCTGGCTGCCAAGAAAAATAAACTCCATGTCTTGTGTCAGTTAAGCTGTTTAATTGGCTTTCACACCTAAGGCTGAAATAATAACAAGCTACTACTTGTCACTGTGCTCTGAGAGACTGGTCTCTTTGTAGAGTAACACATATCCATCTGCTTAAGAGGGAATTTATTACAACAGACTGTGTCCTACTACACTGGAATTCAGCTAGCTGACCCCAGTAATTACCTCCCTGTGCAGCGCAGAGGGCTTGGTCATCTTCTCACACACATCTTCCATGTACAAAATAATCCTGACATATTCTCGTGTGCTGGGTGGCTGTTTTCTTTACAACTTTCTCCCTTCCCATGATTTGCGACATAGCTGTGCTGATGCAAGACTGTGCTTTCTTTCCAACTGGCTCTGAAGTGGGTGCCATTTATCTGCTGTATTGCAGAAATACAGAAATACTAGACCAGAGGCTTCAGAATGAGATACTATTCAGACCCAATAAAAAAACCAAAACATCTGCTGACTCAAGCAGTGCCAAAGAGGAGAAGGATTTGGTGTGGAAGAAGAAAAAGCAAAGGAAGAGAGGCCAGTGTTATCATAGTTGTGCAAAACTGTGAATCAAGTAGAAAAATGATAGATGGAAAGACCAAGAACAGGAAAACTGAGACAAAATGGCAAACAAAGAAGGATTAAAGGGAAGGGAGTCTGGGGAATATGCAGTTCCTCTCCATTTTGAGCAGGCTGTGTGGGAGAATACTGGAGTCGACAGACAGTCCACAGAAGAACAAACACTTCGCGTTTGCAGAGAATGGGTAGAAATTGTGTTTCTCAGATTGTGCCAGTTAAGCAGCTAATCCACTGAAGGCAGCTGACTTTCCTCAGCATCTGTTTTACAATTTTTGATTAACACAAATACTAAGAGTTGCACCGTGTCATACTTGAGTCCTGTTGAAATATCAGGATTAGGATTAGACTGTGCAGCCTTCCAGACCAGCATTTTATTAGAAGCATTTTCATTGTAGAAACTTCTCATTGTGCCCTGCCATTAAATAAGAATGTCCATTTGGGGACGGGAAAAAAAAGTTGAAGTCTGAACAGAATGAGATATTGATAACTCAGATAAGTCTGCCAATAAGATCCCCTAATGAGTGGGCAAGTGAGTCAGGGATGGTGTTTCTTGACATGGTTTCATGTCTTGTTCTATTTCTTCTTGCATTGGGATGCTATTCTTTTAATAATCCAGCACTCAAACATCAGAAGGTGATTTGGGGTCATTACTAGCACAAATTTGAATAAGTCAGTAGCTCATAAACTGTTATCAACTCTGAGTATTACTTACAAAAAAAGACCTGTCCTGCCAAAAATAAGAACTGCATTGATCAATGTGTCATTATCTCCTTAAAAATGTGAATGAAACAAATCAGTTCCTTAAATGTTTTGTTTGGGTTTTTTTGTCTTTGGTATGCTGTTTCTTCTAATTTAAAATTTTGTTTTGAAACACTACAGGGAGAGGGAAAAGGCTAAATTAATAATTTTTGTGAGATGGTCCTTAAACCAGGGAATTAATATAGTTTGAGCTGTTAGCCCGTTTTATAATATACCTGTATGTGGTGTTTGTTTCTTATGGCTTCATCCTCTCAGTAAATCTGTCTTGATACTTCCTGCATATGTTCAGACTTTTTGGCATATCAGTCCTTGCAAAGAGTATACATGGGGGTTTTGTTTCATTGGTTTGGGGTTTTTTTAAATAATTTCCAATGCTCTTAGAGTCACTGGAAGGATTTGAATGTATGTTCGAACTAAGTAAGGGCTCAGAAGACTGTCTTAAACTTAGTTTTTTGTGTCAGTGTAAATGCCTTTCTCATTTTTTTTCATGTATCTAACATTTCTGTGACTGTGACCTACTCTGCTTCAATTTCTGTTACATGAATTAATGATTGGTTTGCTATCATCTGTTATCCCTTAACAACAGGGAGAAGTATGCTGACTTAAAACATATAATATTTGCCTGGAACTTTTTATTGCTTCTCTCTCACAGCCTTTACTGTGTTTTCATATTTCTGATGTCACCAGTGTGGCTTTCAAGATAAAGTATTTCTTTCAAGGTATTCATGTTAGTGAAGTCAGATACTTTCCTTAGAAATCAGACAGCAGCTCTTACGGGTCGATATCAACACGTGTCTCTATATGCTCCCTCTGCCCAAACTGTAGAAAGTTCTTTCAGCAAAGAAGGCCCCAAATCCCTGTCCCCTGCTGCCTTTTCCTCTTCCCTTTCTCCCTGAAAGTGCTTTGTTCAAGCACAAATCCTTCCCCAGCCTGACCATGCAATTCTTTGCACCACAACTTGGAAATCTGTGGAGCATGAGTGTTGCTTCTTCCTCAGAGACAAAGGGTGTTGCAAAAGGCATAAGACTGTTAAGCCTTTTGTGGTGGGTTTTTTGTTTGTTTGATGATTTTTTTAATGGCGTGTCATTGCCTTCCAAAAAAACTTATGTTTCGGGAGTAACATTGCTGGGATCTATCTGTTGTGATGGGATAACTATTTTCCAGGTCTAGCTACAGATGTCTGAATTAAAGAAAATGATCAGAATAGAATATGCTTAGATTTGTTATTATAAAGTAGATCATATCACATACTTTCTTTCTGACTTTGGGAGAGTAACAGGTGCTTTAATTTATAATACATAAAACTTGATGTACTTGTCATGTTTTGGGTTTTTTTTTGGTATTGCTTACTTGAACTGTAATTTCTTAGGTCAGGAATTCTTTCTTAACTTGTGTGTGTAGAGCTCTTCATTCTGTGGGGCTTGATGTCATTTGATGCCTCTCAGTATTACTGTAGTACGTATAGTTAGAAATTGTCAAAGGATGTTTTATAGAATTTTTAGGCTAACTTGCAGCTACTTAAGCTCTGTGATTCCCCATTGTTCACATCATTTAGGAATTCTTTATCTTTAACATTACGATGAATGTATACATATTTGAATTTTGGAAGCAAAAGCTGAGAAAGACAGACATGTATGATTGTTGAAGTTTTGCCATTTCCAAATACACTGATTTTTTTCAATTCTATATATTCATGAAGGCTATACAGAAGTGCAGTGCAAACAGTTTGAGAACTGAAAGGTGACAAGTTTTTCAGAACCTGTGTGTTCATGATAAAGGGGGGGGGTTAAAGGGGTCTGATATACTGCATGGGAAACATCCTCTTCCCTAGTTCTTGGGAGCACAAGATCCAAAGCAGGATCTAGGTTTGTCGTTCTTTTTTTCTAACTGCAGTGAAGTAATTACTTACTGCCATGGCTTGTAAAACACCTGCTGTCATCTAGACCTTATAATGACACATTCCTGGATCAAAGTAGCAAGTGAGTTGGGGCAATGGTGATTTTTGTTTCAGTGTGCATTTATAACTGCTGTAGCGTTTGATAGTCTCATCAGTATTTGTTTGGGCCCTGAGGGCTGCGTACCTGTTGGTCCTGTCATAGTCCTTGGTGTTGGAGAAAGATTTAAGAATTTGGCTGTAAAGGTCCTTGTTCAGGGATGAGAATCAAATTGACGCCAAGTCCTCATCCCTTGCCATGACAAAGGTGCATGTCTTAAAGAGCATGACATCTGGTTGTTAGGTATGGAAAGACTTCTGTGTTACACAAAAGGGCAACACATAGGGGACTATATTTGTCATCTCTCCTGTGTCCTAGGAGGAGTTGTCGAAGGTAAAACGTCATCTTTGAGGGTTCACTATAGGTTACCTCATGATAGACTGTCATACCAAAGGGCAAAATTAAGATCTAAGGAGCTGGAATGTAATGATATAATTATGTTTTATTTTTCTGAATACAATAAACTGGCACAGGAATACTGCTTTAGTATTTCATGTAGCATGCAACAGAGTGCTAAGTTTAATGGCATGTATAGGCGCATGTGAATGTATGTGTGTAAGTTTGATGCATCTGTGAAGCAGAACAGACAAGTAGCTATATACAGAAATTACTTCATGTGAGCACAAGTAATGAGATATGGAGCACGAGCTGGTAGTTTTTAATAGTCCTTTCATATGCATTTCAAGTATGTGTGTACTATGAGAGAGAAGTTTTATCCATAAACTGGGGCAAACTTAGATGTTGTTTTTCTAAATCCTCCTAGAAAAAAACTTCTAGTGAGGGCTGGATCCAGTGCCCTGTATGCCTGGAGTAGGAAGAGCTGTAATTTGGATGTGACTGGGTGTGCGTATGACTTGGGTGGGGATTATGATTTGAGAGTCTGGGAGAGTACAGTTGCTTGTTTCTGCTTTGAATCTGTGTCTGCATCTACTGCACCTCGCTGTAATTAACCTGATGTGGGAAGAAGACTCAGAGGAGAATAATTGAACTCCTTTGATTTGGTACTTTGCTGTTCTGAGAAATATCTGAGAAGCTTTGGGAGTTTGTTGTGCCCTGTGACATTTATCTAGTGAGAAAGGGATTTACTCTCTGGATATGGGATTGTTAATGTCTTCTGTCTGTTCCTGTGTGTCTGCATGGTAGGGTCAGGTTATTCTACCTTGCTTCTGACTTCTGTTTTTTACTTGAAACTGGGATGATTCTTAGGGATAATATTCAATGCATTGGATTAAGATACCACTCAAGTGTGACCGGCAGATTCCCCATCATGTTTGACAGGACTTCAGTATTCTCCGAACAAAGTTACTTTGCCTTTGCTTTGATTCTTGCCTTGAATTTTAAAAGCAAAGCATGGGTGATTTGTCACTTCCGATGCTTAGCAGAATTTGAATTACTGGTGCAAATCCTTTGTTACAAGAGCTAGAATAATTGGGGGGGGGGGGGGGTTTATTAAACAAATGTTCTTTCTTTTACATAAGAGACATTGGTTTAAGTCGATGTCTCTGGAGAGTGCTTGTAGTTCATTAGTGTGATGTTCCACATATGTATCATCATTATAAATTCATCAAGATATTAATGATACTCAGTTCAGCTGAGATCTTAATAGTAGCACTCTTCTGCTCAAAACACACATGTGAAAATATTTGGTGAACAAAGTTGAGGATTAAGAATCATGATGAGTAGTACAGTAACAGTAAGGTCAAATTTTAACTACTGAATTTTGTCTTTTTCTTAATTTTTATGTGTTACTACCAGATGGAGTAGCTATAGTTCATTTTTCCTAACTGCCCTTTTGCAAAAAACTGCAACACTTCTGTATGTGACTCGTATATGCTGCACTAAATAAATAACCTTGAGAACAGGTACAACAAGCCTAAAGAGTTGTTCATGCATGAAAAGCAAAGGACCAAACCTAAAGAATCCAAGCATGGCTACACAGAGGAAACTTTTATGGGTTTAACAATAGGATGCTATTATTCTTGTTTGACGCTAATCTCCACAGAACTCCAAAGCACTCAATTTTTGACTTCTGGAAGGATGATTTCCTCCATGCTTAAGCTGAAAATACAGCACATCTACTTACACTGTCTGATTTTCTTCAATCATAACCAAACAGTGCAATTCTCTAAGTTTCTGAACATCAACCAAAATATAAGCACATTATATTGCAGTCTGTTAGGGAGACACATCTGTATCAAAGCAAACTGAGGACAGAGAGTGGGTATAGAAAGAATGGAATTCTAAGCAACATATTTTTTGTATATGTTGATTGATTCTAGGTGACTTTTATTTATTATTAAAACTTGTTAGCCAGAGATAAGAATTTATTAAAAATGCTCAAAATGCCACTTCTTCACTCTCCACATATGAGAGAGATACGCTAGGAAGATAAAGGGGAGAAAAGTTAAAGCATGAAATTTTTTTCTTTTTTACAAAAAGCAAGATGCCACCTGTGCATCTTACTAGTTGAGCTGTATGTCAGCTTTTCATTCTTTGACTACAGGAGCTGCTCATGAATGAGACCCGAGTACACTTGCCCTCAGATAACCTGCTCAAGAGGCCTTACCTTTTGTGTTGCCCGTGGTCCTAGTGTGGATACTGTCATGCTCTCTCTCTTCTCCTAAATTAGACTTGTGGAAGTAGGTACCACACTTAGAGTGAATGTTGTACCATCTTCTTTTCTGGAAGATTGGCATCTGATAGCTAGCTGGAAAAAAACGGCATTTGTCATATTTCATTTACCATTGTTTTTTGCCTGCTTTGCTTTCATTTTTCCGTAATGTTTTGCTTTCTTTTTCTCTCTCCTTCTCTACCTGCTGCTGTCTTATAATATTTAGCCTTTTCATTCCATTCTTCTCTCATATATTACACTGTTCATGCCCCTTTTTTTTATTATTTTTCTCCTCTGTATTCAACTGTTTCTCTTCTTTATCTTCCAGCAAGTACCCTTACCTT
The DNA here is from genome assembly GCA_013400375.1 of Thinocorus orbignyianus. Lineage (NCBI taxonomy): Eukaryota > Metazoa > Chordata > Aves > Ciconiiformes > Thinocoridae > Thinocorus > Thinocorus orbignyianus. Next base: position 303,449 of record VXBW01002127.1, read on the forward strand.
TATTGCTTCTTTAGCTCTTCAGCACTACCTGTAATGCAATAGCTGCATGATCACCTCAGTCTGGTGTTTCAAAAGAAAGTGCTGTCCTGCTGCTTTCATCTTCACCCACAGCATCTCTGTTGTGCTTGTACCTGTTGTGCTTGCACCAAGCATATTGCATGCCCTCACAGTCTGGAGGGGATGCCAGTTCTGTAACAGCAGATTATCTGGATCTCTGAAGGGGTCTTCTTGGACAAAATGAAAATCAAGGGATCTCCAAAATCTCGAGACAGTGGGCATTAGTAGAGTAGATGGGAGTTAATGGTTGTTTTAAAGGGAGGAGAAGAGAGATCTGTGGTTAAAACTGTTTGTGTCCTGGAGATTACATTAAGACTGTGATTAGTGAGTCCTAAAACCTTGCTCTACAACCAAAGAATTGTCTTCTGTGAGACAGGCTGTTACATGCTGTTGAGAGGGAGAGGGAAATGGAAGGGAGCTGGAGTGCATTGAACCAGCTACATGGTTAAACGTGAGCATGCTAGTGCATTGTAATGGCTTTAGCAAGGAGCTATGAAACATTGCCAAAAAAGAGACGTTGCGGTCATTGAACCAGTGGGGGAAGCATGCCTGCCAGTTCAGGGGATGGATCAGTCCTTGACATACTGTCTTGCCATAATGCAAAAGCTTACTGTGTGCTTATGGAACATGCCAGATGCATTTGCATTTAGGAGTTAAATTTTAAAAAATAAACCCTTCAGACATCACAGAAAATAAAAGTAGTAATGTTATTGTCAGCATGGGAGAACACAGTATTTACTTGGGAATACCGGTCATCTTGCTAAGTCATCTGAGTCTATATAAAAGCCACATAAAGTTTCATAGAGGTTTGGTTTTGCCAATCCCAAGTGCACAAGGAGAATGAGTCACATCTTCCAAGATCACAAGATTTGCTTAAAAATCAGAGGTTTATTTTTAATTGGTTTTCATTTTTATTTGCCTTTTTATGTCAAAGCTGATTCATTTTTTCCACACTTATTCTGTGATCATTACTGCTAGCAATGCTCACCCCTCCTTTTTTTTATATATATATATTTATTTATTTTTTTTAAAAAAAGGAAGGCACTTTTAACAAGAGCACCAGATATTTCAGGACACGTAACAAAATCACGTAATTGCTGCCAAGTCTTGTTGGCCGGTAATTATGGAAGTAATCCTCCTTTTAGTAGAAGGAATGAGGAGTAAGAGGTTGTAGAATCAAATAAGATTAAGTTAGTTTCATATGTGCTGTTTTGAGTAACCAGTGGTCACACCCTAGAGAGGTGTGTCGTCACTGGAACAACATGTTCTATTAAGGACTGGGCACAAAATTGATCTGTTCACAAAAATTTTGACTAGTATTTCTAAATATGTGGAAGTTTGTTCCAAGTAGTTTCCTTTTCAAAGTCCTCTTCTTCCATCCCTTCACTTTTGTTAAAAAAACAAACAAGGAAATTAAGTAAATCTTAAGACATTTAAGGCAAATCACTGAAGTGCAAGGGTTATAAAAAAGGTTTCTTCCATAATCTTCAGTTTCTCCCCAAGGATTATCTGACATTACTACAACTGCAAATTGCATTAGATAAAAATCTGTCCCTAATGCTCTGGAGTATTTTTTGTTCCTTTTTTTTTCTTTTTTTTTCTTCTTTTAAATAAAACACTATCAACCCCAGTTGTGGTGTCTGACACAATACATCCCAAAACAAGGGGATGCAGGGCATGGACATCTCTTTCATTTAGAAATTTATGATTTGAACCCCAGCTTTCAGATGACACGCATTTTGCTTTTGTTCTAGGAAGAGGTTGGCTTTTTCCCCTCTTCGTAGCGGAAGTTAATTTTAATTGTGCAAAAATAGTCTTTGGTGGATTTTAGTAGACATGAGGTACTTGCCATGCTAGCAGCAGCATTTTAAATGATTTTATTCCACATTAAAATCAATCTTGTTAGGTGACTTTTAAACTAAACAGAAAATCCCAAACCAGCTCCCTGCTTGTACGTCTTTAAAGGAAGTCTTTTGTAGCAGAAAAGACAACTTCAGCTGCCATGTAATCAAACGCTATGGCAAGAGCTGACATTCACTTTTGCAGAGCTTGAATTTAGCCTATAATTTAGATTTTCCTTGATAGACTTTATTACTCTAAGTAATACTGTAGTTCTGTAGGGAGTTTTTCCCTTGGTCGAAGAAAGGCAACTAGAAACCAATTCAGGACAGATATATTAAAATATATAACTTTTAAAGCTTTACTGGAGTGGCAACTTTCTTTTCTTTTTATGGTTTTGCTACCTCAAAATAAGGTGGCACCAGGTACAGCCTGTCTGTGCAATACTTCTGCATGGTCTGAAGAGGTGTCATTCACCAATGAGAGTGAAGTAAGGTGTCTCAGCAGCTTTATGGGGCAAGGCATATTTCTCAGCAGCTCGAGTTCAAACCCTACTCAAAACTTGCACCAAGTCAAAAAGGAGCTTGTGAGAACGTTCCCTTTCATAGATCTATTGTGCAGAACTTTCTATTCTGCTGAACTAACTGTAGATGAGAAACATGCTTCTGGGTAAGTAATTCCACCTGGAGGTTGAAATCTGTCTTTCAGCTAGCTGCATAATAGAATTCTGTATGCTTGCTCCAGCCGCATGGAAGGAGAAATACATGCACTGTTTTGCTGATTTATTTTTAATAGCAATCCATTAGTGAAAGCTGTACTCATTTGCTGTAGTTTAGGAACTGAGTAGTCAAATTAGAAAATATTAGCACTGTGGGTGCTTGCGATCTATTTTTTTTAGTACTTTTTATCTTTAGGTAAACTACGTCAGAGTAGTTTACAGTACAAATGCCAAAATCAGCATTTGAACTTTATCTTTTTTTCCCCCTGTTCAGATGGTAATCGTGACATTTTCTGAAGGAAGGCTATAAAAGAAACTTCTTCTTAGTCAGGCCATTGGAAGAATGTATTTCTTAAAATATTAAAATAAGTTTGTTTCTTATTTGCGATGGTTCACTGTGAAAATGTAATGCTTGATTATTGCATGTCTTTAATTTCCTTTTAGCATTATGCTGCTAAATCCTGTTGACTGATATTATGTTATGTAATAGTTTCAATAACCATAAATAGTAATAGCATTTGAAATAAAGAATGCCTTCGTGTATATTTTAAAGAACAACTTCAATTTACTGAGTTTATGAAATGTTAATATGTTGCAGAATACACTGTTCTCTTTAGCTGCAGTGTTAAAAATGTGCATGATACATTCAGAAAGTTCCTCTTAGGATGCCTTGTTAGGTTGAAAACATAAATGCTCTCTTTCTGTCCTTAAAGTCCTGTTTATAGTTACATGATTAACTTGTAGAAAACACTTTTGAGTTATTTTGTTGGGGTTTTTTTCATACAAGGCAACCTTGTCTGGAGGAACATCACTGGTAGTTTTTTCAGATGTTAAAATAAATACTAATAGAATGCTCATTGCTGTTAATTGAATGTTATAAAATAACCTCTGCTCTGTGCAAGTGTGGTCATCCTCAAACTGTTGCAAATTCTGATTCATAAGATTGCCTTGGTTTTAAAATGAATTCTTTTGCGTTTTTTTGTTTTGTTTTGTTTTGTTTTTTTTGTTTTTTTACTAAAAAATTACATGTATTCGTTGACCATAATCTTTGGTTACTGTCACATTGTTTTAACTTTTCAAGGCATGAAAAACATGGGGAGATGTTTCTGTTAGGCAGAATTTAGAATTGCAGTACTTAGCTTGGTCTAGCTATATTGTTCAGATTTCAGTAGGTGCTTCAGGACTGCAAATACAGGTATTTCATCAGCATTTATCCCTTTTTCTCCTTCTCTTCATCTATGTGTCTGTGATGTTTTATTTGATCACTGTAGTTTTACAGTCTGGGTGCTGGATTCTTTGTGATAGGGAACTTCTCTCTCATTTTTCTAAACCTTTGCTTCTGTGTGTCATTTTGTGTATTCTGGTGTAGTCATGATAACAACTGGCTTGTGTTGCAAGCAAATAGATGTTGTGGGAGGTTTTAACAGAGAAGTCTGAGGGGAATCTGGTGCTTTGGTTGTTTTTGTTGCTCACTTGTGTGATTTCAGCATTCTGTATATAGAAATGTATTAATTATTTCTGAACTTGGAGCAGTCCACAGCTTCCACTTCTCCTTCAGGTTGCTACCATTATCATGGTAATGTCTAGATTTACATTTTGGTTTTCTAGTGTGGTTCATCGCACAGCTCATAGGATGGGTCAGGCTGCTGTGCATTGTCCGCGGGAAACGGTTACTGGGCAATGCAGACAGCTCAAAAATCTTTGGCTGTTCCTGACTCCTGAGAGACAAGGCATAGCTGATGGGCAGTCCATACTGGCCAGGCGTCATCTTTCTACTGCACTTGACCAGTGGATGGCAAGAACAAGCTGATGCTCTCCTGTCAAAATGGCTTGCAAACTGAGGGAAAGAAGTGAGAGTCCAAAAATTGGTGTCAAGCCTTTGGAGAGAGTTGCAGTGTGATGAAAACAGTAGAGAAAATTCTCTCTCTTCAGAAAGTGTAAAAAAACAGCAACAACCTTCTGAAACAACAACAACAACCAAAAAAAACCCCAAAAAACAAACAAAAAACAAACAAACAAACAAAAACCCAAAAACCCAAACAAACAAACGAAAAAAACAACCAAACCCACCCAACTGAAAAACCCCCAGTGTCAACTCATCAAAACCACTTTATGCAGAACATGCCGCTCTGCTAAGCTGTTACTCTGTTGAAAGGGGAAACCCAATAAAACTTGGAAGCTTGTGCACCCAGGGTGATACAAATTTTGGTAAGAGCTGAGCAACACAAATGCTGCCAGATGAGGAAAAATGTGTAACCCTTGCTGGTGGCAGTGATTACCACTGACTCTACTTTTGGGGAAGCAGGCACAGGGCTCTGAGTCACAGGGGCAAGAGGCAGCAATGGGGGTCAGAAAGGGTACTGGCAAGGGGGTGTTTGAACAGTACTATTAACTTGTGGGGGGTGTCTGGGTAAAGAAAGGTAATACAGAAGTACTCCACCATCCCTTTCCCAGCGATATTTCCCAATAAAAGTAATTTGAAAAGCATTCTCTGTAGGAAAGATGAAACCAGCTTTACAGGTAAGCAAGAATTTTGGTGATGGGCAGTGCACAAATTATATTTGCGTCATAGGTTGGTGTTTAGATAGCTGAATATCCCAGATGCTCTTACAGATTTCTTGGTACACGTACTTGGGTTGATTCAGTACTTGAAAATTTGGCCTTTGGGGAAAATATGCTTTTACATAGTATACTAAAAAGCTCTGAATGAAGTTTAAAATCATTATATTCTACAGCTGTAGAGAACATTGAGATCTTCTGGAATGACTTATTCAAATATCCTTATAGTTGATGGTGTATTCGTATTTAAATAAATTCAGGAAGGATTCATCCTAAGCTGTTTCTATCCAGTACTGCTTTAAAGAAACAGAAAAATATATAAATTTTGTCACTTAAAGCTGCTTAAACTTTCAGGGGAAAAAGGGTTACTACTTAAATTGCAGATGAAAGGAGTGTTTTGTGAATTCATCTGTGTCATGTATTCATACCTGAATTAAAATGAGCCATGATGTACTGCACTTTCCTGGGAACATTACATAAACTTCCTTGTTCTGAACCACGTACAAGTTTCAAATGTGCAAACAGAACTGAAAGAAACTTTGCAGTAGCTTCTCCACAAGCAGGAAGCCCAATATTTACACAACAATCAATAGGGTAATGGACACAGAGACAAGCAGTACTCTCTTCTACAAAACTTGGTTTAAATAGTAAAAGAAGGTAGGATCTATCTGAACAGCAGCTTTCTCTTTCGTTAGACGTGTACAGTTGGGGATGGGTTTGGCTCGAATTCTGCAGAACCTTGTTGGCCAATATTTGGAGTTGTGCAATTAAAACAAGGGATTGTTCAGAAGTATGTTATATTTGGAACAGTTTTCTCCTGCTTTAACTGCTGGAATTTTGATCAGGTCTTTCATTAGCGTTTTTGTGAGACTTCAAAGAAGACTAGCCGAGGAAAAATCTGATCCTGATACAGTTTGCTCTGGCATAGATAAGGAATTTGTTTATGTATAAATTACATATTTCTGTAATTTTTTGCTGTGATGTTTATTTCTGTTTGTCCTGTGTGCCTTTAGGGAGAAGTTCTGCCTTACTGCAGGCAGATAGGCGAAGGGTAGCAAGAACACAACTGACTTCAGTGCAACCAGGAAGAGGCAAGAAGGGATAGGGACCGGTATACTTACTATTTCTTGCTCTAGTTTGATCTACAGGGCTAATAATATCTGTCAATAAAAGTTGGCAATTTTCAATTCAAGCAAAAAGTTGCTGAATCCAGGAAGAGGAAGCTAAATCCATCTTAGTTCCTCTTGTTTCCAGCATCCTTCTTGTGAGGACTCTTGAAAAATGTTGTTCTCTAAGTTCTGTGGGTAGGAACAATTGCTCATCACATGTGCTACCTGCAAAGAATGGTTGGGAGAAATGCCTGTCCTCATACCCCTGGAGGACAGCGGTCCTTTGGAAGGAGAGGAGGTAGCTGGAATATTGAGACACGGTGCTGAATTTTAGCTTTGAGAGTGGATATTTTGGTCTCTTACCCTGGTGGTCTTTTTCACTGCCCCAGTGGTTGTAGGTGGACCGAGTGTGTGAAGATTGTGGGTACAGCATGAGCCATAAAGTAGCATGGTCCTTTCTGAGATTGGCCGGTTTTTGGTAGGTTGTTGAAATTTCTCTGGCACAAAGATGGGGGTAGGAACTGGTAATTTGTAACACTTCAGAAGGTACATCAATAAACCAAAGACTAGGTGGAGAGGTTTAGGACATTCTTCCAAATATCAATGGTCAACAGAAATGTGAGAAGTTCCCCAAAAATTTCAAGAATCCTTCACAATGGTAATTCTAACTGGGTGATTGTCATGGTTTAGCCTTGGCGGCAACAAAAGCGCCACGTGGCAGTCCCTTGGCTCCGCCCCCCAGCGGCCACTGTGGGGGGAGGAAGGATGAGAAAGAAAAGGCAGACTCGTGGGTTGAGATAAAAACTGTTTACCAGAGCAACAGGTATTGCAGGGAAACAGCAACACAGATGGAGGAGACAAACATGAGTACAATACCGACCGCACTACACGCCCCCCCAACCGCCACCGACGCCGCTGAGCGCACCCCGGCGCCGCCCGCCCATATATACGCCTACGCCGTGACGTCCACCATGCCCACTCCCGGCTGTGGCCCCTCCCCTCCCTGGCTAGCTCCCTGCCGACCCTGGGCCTGGCACACATGGGGTGGAATAGCTGTGCCGGATAGAGACAGGGGAGAATCAACCCCGTCCCTGCTGGAAACCAGGACAGTGATGTGTACCAGTTTTTCTTTGTTCAAGTGTATATGCCCTCCAGTTATTTGTAATAGCTGTTCTAAGAAGTTTAAAACAAAAATTTTAGCTAGGCGAGGAAATCTTCAACTAATAAACTGAAAAAAGTATAAGCTACTGAAAAACATAATCTTGCAATAAAAGGTATTGTGCAAATCTCCTAGACAGTGAAGTTGCGCTCATACTATGAAGCCAAATTTAATTTTCTACTGTTTGTGATTGAAATCTCCGTTTTATTAGAAAATTTCATTAACGGGAATTACCAAAGAGAAATGAATCTCAGATTTGCAAGTTTCAAAGGGAGGTGATTCACAGACAACTTCTATATAAATCCTTTGAGCATTGATCCAAAGCTGTATCCAGGGTTCCTTCATAAAGAAGATTTCTTTATTTGAGGAGGTAATGATTGATGTAACAGTGATAAGTGCAGTTACACGCAAGTGATGGGGCATCCCACCAGCCACCTCATGAGGTACTTCCTGTATGTTATTTTCAAAACCCACCTGTTGGCCAACGTAGATCTTCATGTCTATACAGAGCTCCATTTAATATTGCTTTCTAATTTAGCATCCTGCTTGTTGGGGTGTGCTTGTGTGATACTACAGTAGTAAAAGAGACTTTCATGTGTAGCTAAATTATATTCTGAGGTTATTTCTATTTTTTTCCTGTTTTTAACAGATATTTAGGCAGTAATTAAAATGTATGTTCCTAGTGTTGCTGTGCTTGGTACTAAACTGAAGCTGATGACTAAAGAATCAGTTTGCTCTTTCTAGATTTTATGGGAAATCTCAAGAAAGAGTGAGCTCTCAGAATGTAGGACAGAAAATTTCTTTTTGAACTCTTCCTCTTTGTCATTCCACAACAATAAATGCCTTGTTAAATGTCAAGACATTTGCTCAAAACAAAAGAATGCTCAAATTCATCTCACCATATCTTGCTCCTTGTTACCTGTATTTCTTGTTCTTTCTCAGGAAAGCATATGGTTATACCTTCCGCCATATTACAGAAACCTACCACATTGCTTAACTTGGATGGTGTCTGTCCTAAGCCTAAAAATAGCCTGTTTTGGTTGACTGAGAAAAGGTTAATGAGAGCAAAAACCTGAAATAAAATACCTCACCTAAAAACCCCTAAATGTGCTATGTACTTCTATAGTTGTGTTCTATTTAGAGTCTTTTGTTTTGTTCATTGTTGTAAATAGCCCCAGACATAATATATCCTCATTTATAGTACGTAGTTGTTAAAATAGAACTATAACTACTGCTGACTCTGGAGACTAAAACTGCTTTTATGCTATTTACAATTACTTAAGGACACAGTGCTACAGTGTTCTTACAAAAGTAGATCTTGCTGACATGTTATCAGGAGACCCTCACAAAACCCGACTTAGAGGACAGAATGAAATAGTTAACAGCAAGAGGCTAATGAGTCAGCTATAGGCCAGCTTTTCCTTTAGAAAGTTCAATATATTTAAAAAGCAACATCCAATGATTACTTTAAAATAAAGAAGTAAAAATATATAGTATTGTTCTACAAACTTGGGTGACTTTTTTTTCTTTTCTTTGGTAGCTTGTGCCTTAAGGGTAGATACCAAATTAGAAGGATTCCTAAAAGGTGGGTAATTCTTAATCCCAGAAAAGTAACTAAAACACCTAAAGTGTTTTTTCCTAGAATTCCACCTTTAAAGAGTTGAAAAATATTTGGGAGGTTCTATGCAACTAAAATGAAATTGAATTTAAGAGGATTATTTAGATTAGAGATTGTGTTTGGCCATAGTTTCCAAGGCTATTCTTAGGTTGATTAATTTCTTTTGTCTCCTGTGTAAAACTTAACCAGTTTGTTGATATTAATAATTGCTCTTTAGTGACTTGAGATACCATATATTGCCTTGTCTGTCAGCGTGTCATGGTGGCACAGCTGAAACATGGATAGAAATGTCAATAGTAAGTTGAAAAATAGTTCTGAAAAGTTCTTTGAAAAGCTACTGCCGGTGTCCTGAAATGAAAGGTAGTAGCAAAACACAAGAAAGCAGCCCTACCCTGTAGGTGAGTCAGAGACAAAACCAAAGTACTGCATGTATGAGTAAATCATAGAAAAGTCATATCTGACTAGAAAGCAGATTTATCTTTTTTTGTCCCTTGTGAGGGCTGAATATTAATCTAACTATAGGACATTCACTTTTCAGTGTTTAAAACTTACTCACAAAAGGAGGGCTGCAAATACTAAAGAAATAACAATAGTTTGATCTTAATTTGAACATCTCTACTTATATTGCATATCTATTCAGATTTTTGGTAAGTAGAAAAAAGTTCATGGGAAATTATTAATTCTGTTCTGAAAGGTAGTGCACATAGCTAAAGCTTTTCCTGAATTCCTGCTCCCTCCCTTCCCTTGCTCTTGCAAAAACATTTAGTTTAGTCAAAAATCCAGTCTCTTTACTTTCAGGTAGTGCTAAGTTTCTAGAACTACAGATGATGGTAAAGTGCTTCTCTGTAAACAGGGGGTTTGTTAAGGTGCCTGGAAAGAGGGGCCAATTTGGAGATGTACATTTTAAAACTTCGTTATGGGTAAGTGTGAGTGGAGGTGAGAAGGAAAATGGTATGAACTAAGTTTTTGCAACTTTTTCATTTTTAATGTGCTGTCTGAAACTGAAGGGAGGAAGCAACATCAGAACAGGTAGGGAAAGCACTGTGGTGAAGAATTAAGGAAGTAGTGGCATTTCTGGGGGGAAAAACAAAACAAAACAAAAACCACAACACAGAGAATACAGTCAAGATCAGAGTAGGGATATCACTAATATTGGGAAGAGAGACTTTACTCCAGGCTTGCTTAGAAATGTAGGAAACTAAGGGCACTACAGACATGAAAAGAGGGTGATTCAAAGTGTTTGAAGCTTTTGAAAAGATTGAGGAATGAGGATAGAGCAAATCCTATGGTTTAACTGAAAATGTAATTTCTATGCTGATGTGATTTCAATGGCATATCAGCCAGTAAAAGGTACAGGGAATACTTGGAGGTAAAGGTGCAGGCTGTCCATCTCTCTTTTGCAGTGCTGTTACAGCTTATGGAGTGTGCCGAGCTATAAAACTGAGTGCCTAGGTTTTACGAGATTCCCCCTGAATGTTGCTGTTTACCCTCAAATCGTTAGCTTGTAATTCTGGTTTTGTTAGAAGTTTTGCTGCTTACTGTGGTGGAATGAGTAGCTGGCCTCTAAAGTAGTATATTGTGTTTCCAACAAGCTTTAAAACGAAAGGCTGATCAGCATCTCCACTGTCTGTCAGTTGTAGGTCAGTCTGTCGTGGGGCATAGGCTTCAGCTGAAAGTGTCTTGTGGCTGGCTTGCTCAGTCTTTATGTTTTACCCATGTGAATTCTCTGAGGGTAGTGGAATTAATTTAATGGACAAGAGCATATGTGAGAGTAGAAAAAGGAATCCACAAGATACGGTCTTTGTCCAATTTAAATGAAAGAAAAGACGTGGAAGGCGGGGCATACTCATCTTGGTTCTGCATCTTGAGTGCAAAGGAGTCCACGGGGAGTGATGTGTGGTTTCTGAATAAACAGAACTCTAGCTATAGAACTAAGTCAATCACCCCTTCACTTCAGTATACTCAATAGTAAAGGATTTACTTTCAGATCAGCAGTGTTAGAGGCTGTGTGATTACTCCGTGGCTCTGTGCACTTTAAATTTAAAAATTATGGTAATTATCACATATAAAATACATTTTGTATTTTTAATATTAAAACTTGTAATTGAAACATAAGTGAAACTGATATCAAAACACATGAAAACAGGCTGCATTCACTAATTTCAATATTTTCTGATCTTTCTTTAGAAGTCCTAAGCTATTTGGCTTTCCTGCCTTTCCTATGGAACACTCTCCTTTTGCTGTATTGGAGAGGTTGTTTTGGATATAGGCTTTCCCAATATTAAGCCTTAGAAATACCATTCATTTCTTCCATCCCATCATTCCTAATTATGCCCCATTGTATCAATCTAAGGGACATTCTTTGCTTACAGTATTTATGCCTCAAACATTTGTGATGCAGTGAGGGGTATAGATACTAATTTCCTTCTAAATTAGTCCTAGTAATAGCAGCAGTAATGGCGTTCCATGATTGCGTTAAAGGGTCTTAATAGCCCTTATAATACTTATTTCAAAATTTTCTGTATCTAATGAACTCTTTTGAATACTTTTTGAATAGTGCTTTCTCTGCAGCAGAGCTAGGCTGTGGTTCCTGTTCCTGTCCCAGTCACCAGGTTCATAAAGGTGACATTCAGTATTGTGCCGTTTGGTTATCACTGTTATTTTGTGTGCAGTAACCTTGGAGTTACTTTTAGTGGTATATTCTGTGCATGTGTGGTGATTTGAAACATTTGTTAGATTACATGAAAGGTCTTTAAGCCACATGTGTACTTCTAGCAGCTGTAAATGGTATCAGTTTACTGTTTTAGCTGTCTGCTCTTGGGACATTAAGAACGGTATCATTTTACTTTTTGAATCTCCGTTCAAGTTTTGGCCATTGAGAAGTAGTATCAGATAATGAAAGGGGTGGGATTCTATTACAGCTTAATAATAGTAAACCAACAGGCAAACAAAAACAACTAAATAACCCTTTTTCATCCTCATCGGGAATCCAATTAAATTAAAAGTGAAGATTTACTATACTAGTAACAGAAGCTAGTAGTAGTCTTAATGTTTCAAAGAACATTACCGGGATCCAAGTAGCTCTCTGAGTTAAAAGAAATTAGAAACTTTTCTGGACTGGAAGGGTAAGCTGTACAGAAAAACTAACTACAGAACAAACAATGAAACTTTCTACTACTTGGTAGTATAAAAATAGGAAAGATTCATCTAGACACATTTAACATGATGAGTCCATAAACCTTGGGGTTTATTTTGCTCAGAGATGAAGGGCTAGTTGTAAGATTTGGGAAATCCTTCTGTTGCAGCTATTTGAGACGTACTTTGAGATGTAGGTTATGCAAGTCTAACAAAATGAGGATTTCAGCATCATCTTTGCTTTTTAAAATTAAACAAAGGAAAGACTTCTGCTTGAAAGAGAGGGATTGCTTCTTGTAAATCCAAACATCAGGGATTGAAATCCTCAACCCTTAGAGCAAGCAAAGTGTAAGAAATACTGAGAAACATAACAAAGTTTCCACAAAGTAAGTATTTGATATTCAGTTGTGAGTCATTCAGTACTTAAAAATTATGTAATACTGTCGATTATGAATACAAATCCAGGAGGAATTTTCAGACCTTTCATCAGAATTTTAAAACCCTGGTATCCTAAGGATTAATTCCCTAAGGAAACATGAACATAAATAATGAAGTACTAAGGAAACATGAACATAAGTAATGAAGTACCTGGTACTGACCTCTGAGAAAATGCATAAACTCCTGCTAAATCGTATCTGCAATGATTGTTCACACCACAAGAAACAGAAGGATGAAAGGTGGATTCACTGGAAGGGCAGCAAGGTTTCTCAACTGGAGCTGTTACCAAGGACATTGCATGGTGGCTGTAACAGCTTTGCCACACTCTCTCCAGAGGCCCTTGCTCCGAGCAGTACTGCAGCTTCTCTCTGCCAGACTTCTTGAGGGAAAGGCTTCCTGCATCTGTGCCTGCACACCAAGGAACCCCTCATCTTAGATGACTTAGATGTGACTTAGATGCCACAAGGAAGTACTAAGCTAATATAGCAAGATAACATTTAAGTCTCTGCTTTTTCTGTTTATTGTTAGAAGTTGCTAGATGATCTGTGGGTGTGTTTGCCCATTTCTGCATCATCCATTGCCATAACTTGATTGGATCCCTTCTCAAACTTTTTATGTTCGACCTGTATTTACTCTTCGCCTTAAATGCATTTCTTCCTTTACATTGCGTAGTTTACATTCCGTAGTAAATATTCAAATGCAGCCTGGCCTTGAAGTTATCAGTTTCTTGCTTTATTTCCTTTTGAGTTCTATCTGGAATTCTTTTCATTGAACAGTCTTTTCCAAAAGTCTTTCCCCTACAAAATGGTCTTTCTATATAACCTTTTCAATTGAAGCTTTTTCTTTCCTGCCCCATCACACATTGCTTTAAATTGTGTTTCAGAGAAGATTTTTTCTGTCCCAAGGTGGGAGCAATTCCAAGCATGTATGATAAAAATGCCAGTAGGACTGAGCTGAGGCTGCCACTTGGCTGTCTTCCTTTTCCCTTTGAGTTTTACCTAGTTTCATAGTGCATGGCCTTCTTTCCCTTCCATTCAAGCTTGACTGTGGGGGCACGAACATCAAAAATATCACTGTTTTGTTAGCAGATTTATCTTCTCCCTTCATCCCTCGCTTCTAGAGACATGTGGAATTGGGCTTGGCAACCTGTCAGAAGAGATGTGCCAGACTGCATTTTTCTGTCTGTAGCTGGAGACCAGTTTGTTGGTTCAGATTCATCAGAAGCCAGCAGCTGCTGCAGTGTTGGTGGGGTGGTGCCCAAGTCCCAGCCCTCTGCTGGCCCTGATGGATGCCTTTCCAAAGGGGGGGTTGTTGCTGGGCATCCCTTTTGGTGCCTCTGAATAAGATGCCCTAATTGGTGAGTGCTCTCTCTTTTTAGAATGAGCTCCTGTCTTGCTGGGCATCTGCCCAGGTGGCTTGCTTAAGCTGTGCGATCTCTCTGTGACTGGACAAGTCCAGAGCAGGACCTGCTGAAGCAGAACTGAGGTTGGAATAATGAAACTCCTCAGAGTGGGGAAGGAGCTTATTTAAAATATTGTTTTACTATCTTTTTGATGAAGTTGCTCTTATGCTTTCCTCTTCTTCATTGTGATCATTTGTACCATGTCTCCTAGAACTTAGAATTCCAGATGAGTACTGAGATGCTGAAATTAAATAACTGTAATAAAAACTTCTTTCATCATCGTCTGTCCTCTTCTCCCTCAAGTAATAGAAGAGTATTTGCTCAAAAGAACAAAAAGAGCAGTGTTCTTCCAGAATTTTATTTCCACTTCAAGCACCTTTGCTGTAGATCAGAGAATTTGTAAAACTAGGATCAATGTGTGTGTTTAATTTCAGCTTATCAATAGAATATTCTCACTCAGCTGGAAACTTCCAAGCTAGAGGAACAGACCTTCGCTGTGACAGCCTGCCTGTTCTTTCATATATTAACATTTAATATTTTTACTTCTGTGAGCTCCAAAGTCAGTTCAAGGCTTCTTAGCAAAAGCTGATTTTGTCCAATGCAAGTAGAAGATCATAATCCTTAGTGTGAAGTGTTCTTTCTGAAGTGTCAACAAAATGTATTTTGGCACAGAGGCTGGGTTGCTGAAAGCTGTGGGTTCGCAAGAGGCTTCTTGTAGAGGTAAAATGGGCCATAAGCAGCATGTCAGGGCTGCGGGGAGTAAAGGCAGGGAGGGCAGATGCAATTCAGTAACTGAGAAGTGGCATGCAGGAGTCTTCCAGTGGGAAGGTCTGGTGAGGAGGAGAAATAATCATCTTTATCCTTGTCTTCCTCCTCCTCTTGCGCATTATCCTCTACCACTTGCTGTCTTTCTAGAATATTTCCTCCTGACTCCATTATCCTACATCTACTGCTGGGGAAGGATCAGGTGGCAACCCTGGGGAATAGGTTTTGTGTTTTGCTGCCATTGAGGTGTTGGAAGAGCAGCGTCAAGTGGGGGTGGGGAGAGGAAGGCAGGCTCTTGCATTAAAAAATATTCCTTCAGCTGGCCCTGACAGCTGCTTGGTTTGGCTGCTGGTGGGCTTTGTGGGACAAGACTGCTTTATTGAATTTTGTCTCTCGTCCACTGTACCAAACCAGAGATAATCTGCTACTTATAATAATCGTTAGAAATTCTGTGACTCATCAACAGGATTTAAGGTAGAAGAGTCTTTAGATGATACTAATTTTGATCCCATGCATTCTGTCCACTCAGAAGCTGCGGTGAAATGGAAGGAATTAAACATCTAGACTGGAATCCGAAAGCCGCCAAGTATCCCGAAGCCAAGCACCCTTGATTCCCATCAGTTGCAAGTTAAACTGTAATGTGATTTAATGGATTATGAACAGAGAGCAGAGGGATTCAGCTGTTAGTCTGAGCTTCTATACATACTCTGTGTAGGAAGGCTTGTGCTGGAGAAAAAGCAGGTCTGTATAGCTAGAGGAAAACAAGGAGAGGATCCTTGATTATATTTTTTCCTAGTTTGTGTTAAGTTTCTGTGGATGGAGCAGCATTTTACCTGAGTTAATGAGGAAGATGAAGCATGGAAATTCCGCATTCCTTCCCACTTTGAGATTATTTGCAACCTAGAGGCGCTTGGAGAGAAAATAAGGTAAGCATCTTGGTGCAGCAGCTGTTGTATTCTTCATGTTATGGATCTGGAGGCAGCTTCTTCTTCTTGATCTCATTCCACAGCAGGGAGATGGTCTTCTCTGCTTCTGTTCATTATGAGTAGCACTAGGGTGGGTAGGAAGAAACACAAGTCTCTTTTTTGTCTTTTGTCTTTTTTTGAGGAAGGCTTTGATTCAAAAGTTACTATTTATAATAACTTCCATTAAACCCTGAGACTCCATGCTGGCAAGTAGCATCCTATTCCTAAAGAATAAGCATTTCTCAAGCATTAAAATTGCTATTCAGCTGTTCTTTTGTCTCCATGACAACTTTAAATGTAACAACAAAGCAGTAGGTGATGTTGTCAGCCAAAAGAAATCTGTAATGCTCAAGTGATTGTTGATAGCAACAAAATGGATGCCAGTACAGGGTCACTTACAGCCAGTAATAGATATTGCACCTATGGCTGAAGTATTGCATGTGACATTTTAAAGCAAAAAACGTATCAGAAAAAAAAAATGACCCTTGATGCAGTTTGCAGGTTTTATAAAAAATATGGGCTACTCTTTTAAAGTTCGATGGGAAACCACATTTAATGGAATAAATTGCCTGAAAAGTGAAGAGCTCCTTGGATATATGATATGTGCCATTTTGAGAGGGGAGCTCAAGCTTTCTGCTTAGTTTGTTGATAGAACAGAGGATAAACTCTAGTTTAGAAAAGTGGGGTCAGTTCCTAGAGGAGATAGAAGTTAAAGTTCTGATCTGGCTTCTGTGTTGATCTGAAAAAGGAGCATGTTAAAAAAGAAAAGGCAATGCTTTACTTACAAGTAAATAAAATAAAAGGGATTTGGGAGGAATTATAATCAGTTTTTGATCTTAACCCCGTGGTGCCAGGGGTTTGGATGTTTTGCCAACATGTAAAATTGAAAGTCGTTCATGGGGAAAAAGCCTTGAGAAAATCAGACTGAACACTGCTGAGACTAGCGCTGGAAACCAACTATGAGGGGAAGACAAATAGGCAATCAGGTAGTTTTCCTATAGTTGTGAGCTACTAAATTAGGAAATTAATTCTAAAACAAAAGTATTGACAGATGAGTTGCTGAAAATAAAATACATTAAGAAATTTGTGTCCAATATTTGACAAATCTCTTTGAACTGTTGAGGCTGGGTGTACTGTGAGAATTCTGCCTTTTAGTATGTATGTATGCTGTCAAGGCAGCGTGTACTGAGACACCTTTTGGAGTTTTAAATTAGCTGAATTTTGAGTGCTACTTTCGCCAGTTAACGTAACACATTAGTGCTCTGTGTTTTGTAAAGGTGTCACCTCATTTCCTGAATTCAGGGTTCCTGAGTGTTTGAACTACCTGTTATCAAAGAAGGCTTTTCTCCTCTGCAAGAAAGATAGGGGATGGAGATTGCAACCAGCTGTTATTCAGAGTCTGCCTTGACAGCATCACACAAACCCTTTTTTAACGCAGACAAACAGAACAGCTTCATTCACTGACAACAGCACAAGATACCATCTGATGTCTGTTTTAGACTCCAGAGAACTGGGCATGTGGTCTGGGGCTTGTGGTCCTTGGTTACTCATGACTCCAGCTACACTGGTTTGTGTCCCTCCTAAATGAAGACATTAGTATATTTTCTTTAATTTATCTCATTCCAATAGTTTAGCTTGCTTGCACTGTGAAACACACCCTACTCTGTTTCCTTCCCTTGGTGGGGAGGAGAAGGGGCTGTTTCCTGCTTTTTGGGTCATGCAGTGCTTATAAAACAAGATTTTCAGGGCTGCTAGTGTCTCGTGTCCCACCCAAATGTTTTAATTTCCTTATTTGTTTCCATTTGTCTCTGATAAAGAAGATTTCTGAGCAGTCTTTTGGTTTTGAAAGTCCATGGGTAAACCCAAAACATACCTGTAATTCAAATAAAGTAGCACATTTTTTGAAGCTCCCAGTTATATTGGGAAGCTGTAACCTATATAGTCCTTGGCTGTTCATATGACAACCTGTTGTGTGAGAACGTAAGACTTGAATAATTTCTGTAAGATCTCATCTTATTTGTTTATAGCTTCTACTGCCATACACTTTGAGACCGGATCTGCTTAAAGGAGTGATGCAGCCACTACTGTGGTTAACAGAGGAACTGTGAGTTTCCAAGGAGAGCGCTGTTACAAACCATTTATTACTTGGTGTTAAGGAGTCTGTAACTTTCTTATGAAAAGTTTGGGATTAGTTTCAATGAACTAGTGGAATTAGTTTTCATTTATTTTACAGTGAAATTTTCTATGCCATTTTGGTCCTCTTCTCTTTGCTTGAATCTTTTGGGGAGTATTTCCCTTCTGAAATGCTCTGTGTGCTAAATCTCGCAAATTCCTTAAATTGCTCAACCAACAAGTAGAGCTCTTACTGCCTCTAAGTCCAGCCCTAAACCCTATAAGCTCTTCTAAAAACCGGGAATTACATACAATATTTTTTTTTCTGTTGTGATTTGTCACCAATAGCAATATTTTTTTTTGCAATCCAAATAAGAATTTATACTTTTGTAACTTTTCCAGTGTAACTAAAACTTCGAGCAGAAGGATTCCAGACCTTCAGGTAAAAATGGACTATATTGTCTATATTGTTCTCACTGGTGCTAGAACACATTTCTCAATTATCTAGTTGCTATGGAGGAATGAACTCCGAAATGCCTAAGTAGTTGTTGTAGTCCCACCAGTTCATCTGTATAATTAACAACTTTAATCTATCTAATTATTTTCCTTTACATTTTCTCTGAAGTAATTGCAGATTGAGCAAGATCTTGACTCTTGTTATTATTTGCCATTTAGTCTGAAAGTATCACATAATCTTGTAGTTTCTGTTGAATTCCTCTTTACAGTTCACTAAGATGTGTTTCAAAGGTCTGATTTTTTTGAGCTACGCATGGACAGAAAATGCACCAGGTTCCATGGAGCCAGTTGCAGTCATCTTTTTTTCTTTCTTTAAATTTTTACTTCTGCCAACTTTTCACTTACCTTTTACTTCTTTTCCCTCTGTTCTTAGTGCTTTTTATAGTAAAGAGATTTTCAAATAACGTGGAGTTTAACTGACACTGTAGATTTAAGGTAGAATTCTTATTTCATGCAGATAGATTGGATGACTTGAGATGGTCTAGCCCTACTTTCCACGATTCAGTAATCAGCTTTAAAGCACAATGCTTTAATGTATCTGGTAATAATCACTGAAAGTTGCCATCACTCTAGAAAAAGTACGTATAAATTCTTTGATAGATATCTTGCTTTGTTGCAAATTGCATAAATCTTAATGTCCCTAAATGAAAGCTGTATCTGCTTTTTGCTGATGCAGCTCAGTGCTTTGCATGCAAGCAAGTTGCTATGGTAGGTGTGAGGGACATGGCAACTAGCAGCTGTGCTTGGGGGGTGTTTTATCATGAACTTTGCTAGAAATGCATTATGGAAAATTAACATTTAAAATCAGATGCAACTTATATTTAGGAATACAACTGTAAATCTTTTATTTACTGCAAAGATAAGCACCCCTGCTCTTGACTATGACGCGTGTTCGTCCTTAATATGAGAATAAAAGTGTTCTGTGAACAAAAGTTCCCAGTCCCATTAGAGCTGTGGAACTTTCCATTTCATGTGCAGTGGTAGCAAGACTCCGCAAGAGTCTTTGACAAAAATAGTATTTATATAAAGTGGAAAATTCCACTTGCAGAGTGAGAGGGAATCTTAGCAACCTTCTTTTCCCAGAATTTGCAACTGCTACTGTATTGTGAACGACTGAAATCTTCGATTGTCAACAACCAGATTTGACAGAAACATAAATGTAAAAAGTTTTTCTGCTTTACTTGTCTGGAGGAATAGGTACATAACTCGTATCAGAGTGATTTTGTTAGGGTTTATGTTGTTCTCTGCATTTCAAATGCAAGTATCATAAAATAAAAATGCGAATTTCAAACAGAAATAAGTGGTTTTGTCTCTTATTAACCTAAAGCTTTCTCCATAACAAGGAATATAGAGATATTTCTATATATTTTCCTGTTATGATGTTAAGATTTTTGGCAACCCTATTTGTGCAAGAAGGACCTGCTTTTGTGCTGTGGGATGGATGCAATAAAATACACTGCACTGAGAGCATCATTGTTGCTAGCTGGTAGCATATGTTTGTGCTTTCGTTTGTTTATGTTAAATTTTGGGTTCCTTGATCTCTTGACCCAAACTTGTGATAAAACTATTTCTGAAAGACAGTCCCCTTGAAATCAAGCATGGTCCCATTTGTGCTTCATAAAAGAAAAGTCTGACACTGGCTATAAATACCTTATCACCTTTGTCATTAACAACTGCAATCATTGTACCCATTGCTGGTCATCTAATCCTCTCCTTTTCAATGCAAAATTGCTTCTCTTGTGCGTATAATACCATTTTATTTAGTCTTGATACAAATGCATGTGTGTTTGAGATTCCCTGATTCTCTTGGGAGATTGCTTTCACAGTCTGGTTGAGCTCAAAAAGGCTGCCACCATGAACATTAAACATCACTCAGAATAATCTTGGTGTCAAGAAGCTTTCCCTGATGTTCAGACCTGTTTTTCTCAGGTATATCCTTTTATTTCAGTTACCTCTGTTCTTCAGACCTTTCAGAAATCTTTCAAATACCCTGTCCCTCTCTTCCTTCTACATCTATCGTGTATTGTTCCTAGGGTATCCATATTTAACATTTTGTATTTTTTAGAGTTCTGAGAGCTTGCTTCTTATATTGCTTTGCCTCAGCCTCTTTTCAATTTGTAAATCCTTTTCAAGTTAAAAGTACCTGCTGCTCAACACAATAAGCATTATCAGACAGGGACTGGTAAGTCCTTGCTTGATGTAAGGGATGCATTGATACTTTGAGCTTTGTCCCTCATGCTGTGGCCAGGTTATTGGGCTTCACACATGATGGATTTATGCAGAAGAGCGTACTGGGAAGTCAGTCCCTCGTTCCTTCAACTCAAATATTATTTGGAAACACATCAGACATTTTTACTATTTATATCTTCTTTTCATATTTCTCTCTGCATGACCAAGGTCATCTTTAAAAAATTCTTCACAGGCAGAATGTCCAGATATTTTTATTTTCTGTAGTTTTAGCCTAAGTCTTACTTTAACTCTGCACTGCTGCCTGATGGATTGATATATGAATCTATAATCTATACCTAGCCCAATATACGAGGACTGGGTAGTCTTAGACTGATTTACAGATTTACTCCATTGTTTAGTTTGAATATACTCATACAGAAATAGATACACTGGGCAAGGCTCATCTTATCCAAACCTCCATTCTTCTAAGCAGATGTTCACAATCTCAAAACTAGTTGAAGCTTTCTAATTCTTACCACAATGGAATCCAGATGCTCTTATGATTTCTTCTTGTTCCCATCTTAAGTTCATCTTTTCCCATCTTTCATAATGGGTACCAAGAATTAAATACTGTGCTGCAGGTGAGATCTCGTGCCATAGGACGAGATTCTCTTTGTGTTGGAGACAAATTCCTCAGTATTTTTCTTTTTTTTTTTTTCCCCTGTAGGATGATGAGTCTTCTGGAGTTCATTGTTGCAAACAATGCTGCTAAATCTGGGAAAACAAAAATCTTTATAGCTATTTTCTGGCTCCAGTGTTGTCTCAGGACATATCTATCTTTTTTTTTTTTTTAAACGAGATCAGTCATGGTGCTTTATTCAAATGTGCAGTCCATAAAGTGTTTAGAATATGTGACACACATTTCTGTTTTTCTCTATTAGAAAAGGCATTTGAGGATTAAATTTCACTTTGTATGACTTCTTGTGTGTGTAACTTTCAGAAGTGTTTAATAGAAGATGTTTGAAGTTCATGTCCTGGAAAAAAAAGTATTGTAAAAGCCTGAATTCCTGTGTTGGCGGGAAGTTGTAAGATAAAAACTTGTGGTGGAATGGACCTTATATTGAAAAAATCCAAAACGTAATACTTCAGATCTTTAAGGGGGTGTATTTAGAATACTTTACGTATATTTTTCTCTTTAATGTAAATATTTTACTACTGGCAAATAGACTTATTCTTCTCTTTCCTGTTCTATTCTCTGACTACACTTTTAAAAATATCTAAGAGTTTTTTTCCTTTGGAAGCAGATAAGGCAATCATATGTCTTCCTGATCAAAGCACATAAAACCAAGCTAATGGTAAGTTCAGTTGTCTGATCTTCTCCTGTGCTGGCAGGCATATACTATAGTTATGGACAAGTTGCACCCAGACTCTAATATCAAATACTTCCAGGGGACAGTTTTGAAAATTCTGAAAAATGACACACAAATTCCAAGGGTCCCAGGTGCTACCAGCAGAGATGGAGGGGGATCACTTATGCTGTCTGTTGTAGGTGACCATGTTAAAAGTGTGTAGGCTCCTTCTGTAGGTGATTGAATTCCAGAGGGTACTTCTGAACATGCGAGTTTAGAACCTACTTCTAAATCACTACTACTTAAGGAAACTTAGCTCCTGAACTAGGGACTTTGGTTAGATTCCTTAGATTATACACCAGTGAGTATATTCTGGAGTGTGGTTTCACTCTGAAAGGCTGTATCTATTGCAGAAATATATGGCATATTTTAAACCCATTCTGGAACGCATACTTAACTGTGAAACCATTACTGGTGTATCCACAGGAAGGTATAAACCTTGATCTTAATGAAGGAGCCAGTCTTTCATCTCTATCTTTGCCAACTTCTCTTGCCAAATTTAGCATGATTCAGGATATCTGCACAGAAATGGAGGGAGAGCTACAGTGTGTAGTCCAGAATATGTGGTAATAAACAGAGGAGCAGATAAGCTGTGTTCCTCTCCCAAGACTGCAAGTCATTCTGCATGACTTGCTTGCTGTGGTCCTTTCTGCTGCAAATGCTGTTGTGTAATTTCATAATCGTTTGACCTTTCCATTTGGTGTTTGTATATTTCATGTCTTCACAGAGTTTCTCTGTGCAGCACTTTAAGAACTGTTAGTTGAAGGAAGAGCATGTAGTAGTTCATGTAGTATCACAATGAAAACGTGAAACTGTGCTAACAAATGCCATGGTACCTTTTCTTACTATTCCTTTGCATTGAGAAATACTAGCTGTAGCTTCTGACCCAGTAGCTGTTGTTTCTACGCAGAGCTCCTGCAGAAGCTATTCAGCCAGTTTTCACACTTGTACTGCTGCTAATCCTAGCGAGTCTGTGGACTTAAAAGGAATGATGACAGATTTGCACCAAGGTAACAGATCTAAGTTTGGACGGTTTGAAGGAATTTTGTAGATCACACGTCATGCATCAAGGCTTTAAGTTTATAAAAGCAGTCTTGGTACCTCCTGGCTGTCTTGATATGGAATATATGCAATTAAAAGGGAAAAGCAGAGGTATGTTACAGTGTGGTGGGTAGAGCTGGACTGGATGCCAAGTGTGCATCAAACCTCTCTTTCTCTCCTCTCCTCAGCTGGACAGGGGAGAGGAAATACAATGATAGGCTTGTGGGTTAGATAAGGACAGGGAGATCACTCACCAGTTACTGTCCCAGGCAAAACAAAGTCAACTTGAAGAAATTAGTTTAATCTGTTACCAGTCAAAAGCAGAGTAGGGTAATGAGAAATAAAAACTAAATCTTAAAACACCTTCCCCCAACCTCTCCTTTATTCCTGGGCTCAACTTCACTCCTGAATTCTCTGCCTCCTCCCCCAGTGGCACGGGGGGACAGGGAGTAGGACTTGTGGTCAGTTAATCACACGTTGTCTCTACCACTCCTTCCTCCTCAGGCGGAGGACTTCTCACACTCTTCCCCTTCTCCAGAGTGAGGTCCCTTCACTGGAGAAAGTCCTCAATGAACTTCTCCGTTCTGAGTCCTTCCTGTGGCCTGCAGCTCTTCACAAACTGCTCCCTTCCGTGGGGTGCAGTCCTTCGGGAATAGACTGCTCCAGTGTGGGTCTCCCAAGGGGTCACAAGTCCTGCCAGCAAACCTGCTCCAGCATGGACTCCTTTCTCCATAGGTCAACAGGTTCTGCTGGGAACCTGCTTCACTGTGGGCTACCCATGGGATCATAGCCTCCTTAAGGCATCCATCTGCTCCAGTGTGCAGATCTTCTTGGGCTGCGGGTGGGTATCTGGTCCACTATTAACTTCCATGGGCTGTAGGGGGACAGCCTACCTCACCGTGGGCTCCAGGAGAACCTCTGCTCTGATGCGTGGAGAATCTTCTTCCCCTCCTTCTTCACTGACCTTGGTGTCTGCAGATTTGTTTCTTCCCCATGTTGTCATACTGCTCTCTTCTAACTGCTGCTGGTGTTGCACAGGTTTTAGGTGTTTTTTTTTTAGTCTAGATTTTTAATTAGTGCGTGTTATCACAGAGACACTACTACCGTCACTGACTGCCTCCGCATTGACCAGTGACAGGTCTGTCTTGGAGCCAGCTGGCATTGGTTCTGTCAGACATGGGGAAAGCTCCTAGTGGCTTCTTACAGATGTAGTGCCCCCTCTACTAAAACCTTGCCACACAAACCAAATACATGAGATACAGTCTTTTTTAGTTTTGTCTAAAAGTATACTCTTATAAAATGCCTTCAACTTTAACTTCAAAATCTTATTCAAAATGAATAATTCTTTCTCCAATAATCTGAGTTGCATTTGGGGATTTTTACTGTCTCTCTTGCAGTAAGTGGCATTGATAGCTATAGAAACATTGTCAGGCAGGAGGAAGCCATGTCTTTTGTAATAACAGTGTTTTCCCACCTTTGTGCCATTTGCCAGTTCTTCCCACCTAAAAAAACAAACCACATTTTCTTTGAATTCCATAGTTTCGTCTCTCATTGTAAAGGTTTGAGAAATTCAGAGCCACATTTCAAACCATGTGTTTTCTGTTTGTTGCCTTCTAGTCAAAAAAGTCTGTCTTACTCCAGTCTTGTCAATAGCTAAATATGAAGTGAGGTTAAATGTGTGTTGTACTCTTCAGACAATTAATAAAAATGTTTAAATGTGAATTCAAACCCACTGATTCGGAATTTAAACCCAGTCTTAAAACAGGAATCAGAACGGAGGGGAGTGGGGTGGGGTGGGTGGAATTAGTGTTCACCTCTTTGTTCTTATTTTTCAGAATGATATGCTTGATTATTTACTGTAGTATATAACCAGGGATTTAGAAAGTGAAATGGTGAGGGAAATACCTCTGCCTTTTCCAGGAGGGAAGCTGAAACTTGTAAGCTGCTTTTATCTGTCTTTGAACTAGCATTTAGGAGACTAAATACTAAGTATTGATTATTGTTTTTAAAATCAGAGTTAAATATTACAGCACTACAGTTATTTTTTAAGGCAGTGCAAAGGATATTTATTAGAAGTGAGAGGGCGATATCTTGTTTGATAATATAGAGGTATTTATTGGACGTGCTTCTTAATAGAAATAATAACAGAATAGCTGCCTTGCCTGATTTTTAAGGTACACAGCAAAGTGCTACTATGTTGTAGTACAACAAAAAACCAGCAGTGAAAGTAACTTTCAAAAGAAGACTGGGTGGATTTTTTTTCTTTAAGATGACCCTTATCAGGGCATGTCTTTTATCAAGCATAGTGTAAGGGTTTGGAATTTCTTTTGTAGAGAGCCTAATAAAAGCACAACTGCAAACTCCCAAGATCAAAAGTGAGGCAAGGATAATTTGACTAAGCTATAAACTCTGTAGGGACTCAAGCACGGGAACTGTATATGTAGATAGCAAACAGAAACTCAATTCCTTACTAAACAAATTTTTAACAAATTACTAAGGATGATGAAGAAAGAATGACATGAATGTCTAGGACAGATTAAGAAAATAAAATAAGACTGAAATAAGCATCAAACTTTAAGAAGTCTTTCTGTAAGTACATTTACAATGCTTACAGAATATCAAAGGAAAAAGATTGATTGTTATTCTGTGAATGTCAGGAGGCGGTAGGAAGTTTGGGTTCCATGGTGCCATTTTTACATTATTTTTCATTAGAAAGATTAATTATTTTAACCTGACAGTCATTAACATAAATAACAAGAACCTGTAAGAACAGGTCAGTGTGTCTTAATGAACTAGAATTGTCAACCTGCTGGTTCTGACAAAACCCAACATAAGGATACTTGCATGGGTGGAAATACCGGTGCTATTACCACTTGGGAAGGGAAGATAAAGTCCCAAAGTGCTAGGGAAGCCAGTGGGATCACAGTATTTTTAAAAGAGAAAAAAAAAGAACAAACTGAGTTTAAAACCTAACAGATTATCTTCCCTTTGAAGAAAAGGACAAATGAATTATGCCAAAGTAATATAGAGGAAACCAGGAGCTAAGTAATAGCCAGTGCAGCATGTAAGCAGGAATCACTACTCTGAGAACGCAGGAAAGGATTGCTGTATATCACAAGCTGGATGCAAGTTAACCCTGTCACATTATCAACGAAGATGGATACCATCCTGAGAGATATAGCTAGAAACATAGCGTGGCAGGCATGAAATTTGTCTGCTACGCTGGAAGAAAAGATGAGGGCCAGTTCAGGTGAGCCTGGATGACAATGAGAAGCATAAGTGCTCACAAAAATGTTCTTTTCAGCCACCTCTATCTTCGTACTCTCTGTTTCATGAAAACTGTCATTTATTAACTTGTTGCCAGTTTATTTCCGACTGATCTGACTCCCTGTGATGTCTCAAGGGAAGTGTCAGGAATGGAGGGACTGTGGGGCTGCCCAGTCTGGTCAGAGAAAGTAGATGCGGGCTGTGCGACATGTTTCATTAAAATGCTTTTATGCTTCTTTTACATTAATATCTTCTTATTTATTTCTTCTTATTTTCAGTATAGTGTTTTATTAATTCAGTTAAATTTATGAAATAAAGCATATTAAAGTTATATTAATCTCTGGGAAATTAGAGGTGACTTTTTTGAAAGGCTTACAATAGCTGAAGTCTCTTTAAAAGTTACTTTGAATGTTTTGTCAAAAAAAAATTCTTCTTCGGTCCAATTTCAATTTAATTTAACAGAAACATTCTGCATTCTGTTACATACTGGGTTTTTTTGTGTGTGTCTCTGTCTCTGAATGTAGCTGAGGGTAGAGTTGCCCAACTTCATGTCATGCAATCTTTGTCAAGTATAACAGTATCAAAAGTCTTCATGGTGCTGCTCTGGCAGGCCTGGTGCACTGCTGCACCCAGTAAGGTTTCTAGTAAGATACCAGTGGTTCAGTAAGATCACTAGCATGATGACCTGTGTTAACATGTCTGTTAGCTGGAAATCTGTTGTCTTCATTCCTCCCTGTGTAAGAGAGGGTAGATAAGCATGTATTATAGTTTTATAAATTTTCAAATTCATACTTATTCATCAATACTGACTTGAGAATAAGTAAAGCAGTGCACCTTAATCAGGCGAGTCAGGATTTGTGGGCTTTGATCATCTGAATGTCATGATTCTGTGCTGTCTTTAATCTTGTGCTTTAAGGTCCCTTTTTACGAACTTTTTAAAAAGCTCAAGCAGACATCATTTCTTTTTTCCAGCAGATATTTAAAATCTGTAGCAACCAGATAGCAATCTAAAACAGTAACTTGTAAATTTAGTTGTAAGAATAGTAACAGGGAAAATGCTGCTGAAATACAGTTTATCTGCCTTTTAGTTTTTATTTGATCTGATGATGTCAATAGCAGGCTGCCCTCCCTCTGGAGTCAAGTTGCAAACACTCTCCGCAAGGGTAATTAAAGCTAAGCACACAATTAGAGCAGCCTGGATTTGTTCAGGCTTGCTGGTTGCCCACAGTCTCATAGCACCAAACATCACAAAAACACCATGTTGAAATGAAAGGATTGTCTTTAAGTCTTACGCGCTGTGTATGTTTAAATGCTGCAGAGGTGGGTTGATTGTAACCTTAGGGACATAGGTAAACTAAGTGCAACCAAGTTGCATCCATCAAATTATGAAACTTTTAAGGTTACGTAAATTAAGCTCTTTTGCTCCTGTTCCTTGGTAGGGAGGCTTCCATTTGTAATGAAACATTATCTTAAATCAGGATCCTGAACCGAGAGGAAAGGGACTGAGGTGCTTCATCCTGGGGGACACACATGCTTTATGCCCCACAGCTAACCATGTGCACTGAGATAAAAAACAGAGTTAAAATTGGCATGGAAGTTGTATCCTGCTCTGCACAAGTCTGAGACTTCAGTAGGCATGTGGTGGTGGTGGTGTGCGTTTTGTTAAGGGTGACAACAGAAAAGCAAACAAATACCCTCTCTTGCTGTGTCTTTGTTTGGGAGAGTGGAAAAGGCAAGGAGGGGGCTGGTTTGGATAAATCAAGAAGAAGAATCCTAAGGATTTCAGAAAGATCTCCATTAGTGCAGATGGCAAGAGAATAGAGAGCTAAAAAAGACGCAGCTGTTTTCTCTGTCATACTTGGAAAACTTCAAAGTGAAAACAACTCCAAAGCAGCATTTCCTAGAAGCAGATAAGAACAGAGGAGGGGGCAGAGCTGTTTGCTCAGGCTGTGGATACCAGAGGGAGAGGCTTGAGCAAGCCAGAAGATTCTGAGAAAAAGAAACTGGGATAGATTGCAAAGCTCCAGCTGACTTTAATGCAGGCAGGAGCATTGCATTTATTAATAGTCATCACTGTTTGATTAGAATAAAATCCAACTTGCTGAGTTTGATGGTGTTAAGCTATAATGTGCTTCCCAGTCAAACAAATTGTCTTGGTTGCTTTAGAAGTCTAGAGACTTAGCTCTTTTAAGAAACTAATGACAAATATTTCTATACTACCAATGGATAACAGCAAATTGCAATTGTACTGCAGCCAGCATGTTTCTTCTAAATATAGTGAAGGATGTTCCGTGATTTATTTAATTGCTTAGACTTGACAAGGAGCCAGTGCTCACTAAAATTCTTTGATTCTAGTATAGTACTTCTGGAGTTCACTTGACTTGGGAATATAAATATTGGGGAAAAAAAAAAAAAGTATGGAGCAGTGTAGCACAGTTGCTGTAAAATTTAGGTTGTACATTGTGCAGGTGTGCAAGTCCTTTCTCAGCCAAAAGAACACAAGAGTAGCAGCTAAAAGAGAAAGAGACAGGAATGTGAGCCACAGGTTCTGCAAATCTGGAGGGGGACGGGGCTCTTCCAAGTGGTATTGTCAGGCAATTTTAACATAGTTATTTAAGGAAAATGCATGATGTGTTCCACTTCTAATTACTGGGCTTTTCTTCCCACTCCACCTGTTCTTCTATATAAAACTACAGAGGTTCATGTTTTTATTGGGAACTGTTAGAAATACAGTACAACTGCAAGGAGAATGAGGCAAACGAGATTTTTCTTGATTAACGTTTTGATAAATTTGTCTCTAAAATACTGAAATTCTAGTTTCCTTTTGTTATGCCTCGAACTCCCCCCTGCCCGCACCAGGTAAACATCATTATTTGTGCTCCATGATTTTGATGTACTAAATGTAGAGATTAAGGAAGTAAACACTGACACAGTTCATTTGAATATTAATTTTATTATAATAGTGGTTTTCGGTACCAGCGTTTCCATTATTGTCTTCATATCAAGTATTTGCATAGTACTTATGATCTATGGTCTATATTTTTATTTTTTGAAATGAAAATCCTTCAATCCTAAGACATTGGAGATGGAAAGCAATTAGATAAGTAGAGGAATATTAACAATTCATTAAATTTAAAGTAATTCCGAGTCAGCCCCTAATTTTTCGTGAGGAAGGGTCTGATCTAATGAAGATTTGATTACTTGTAAGTACAAGTGGGTTTATGTTTTTAATTTTAAAATTATTATGTGAAATATATGCAATGCATAGCTATACTTCTTTTCTGATTGTAAATGAGGTATATATAGCTATCAAAATCAGGTAAGTAAGTGATGGTTGACATTTTGGATAGATTAAATGCCAGAGCTTCCATTCCTTTCAGCAGCACCAGATTTCAATTTATTTTTTGTATTGACCTAGTTGGTGGAATCCAACATGTATTTGCAATGTAGAAATTCCTTATTTCACGGTATCTGATTTTATACAAAAGGAGACTATGCCTTCATAGAACATTTATTTCTAGATGGATAATAATGGAAATACTAACTTCATGCTTAAGCATACTGAAAATCATGTTTTAATTTGTAAGGAGTGAATTATTTTCATAATCTAACACGTTTTTAGATAAGTCATTCTTAAGCACAAAGATCTTAAACGGTACAATATATAGATAATTTGTATATTGCAGTGAAGCTACATCAAATGTCTCTGGGTTTGCTGAAATATCTACTGGAAAAATAAACTAGAATAGAGTGCAAAATATTTGGCATATCATTTTCTATCCATGTTGCTATGGAAGACTAGATCTGGACCCGGACTTTCTTATCACTTGTCTTGTGAGTGTTACACAGAGCAGTTCTTGCTTCCTGCTGTTGAGTAGCCATAAGCTGAGCCATCATGCTGAGAAGGAAAAAAGACTAATATTTATGTAAGTATTGGGAAAGATTTCAGAGGCTAATGTCGTATGAATACCTAAACTACAAAATGTAATGACTTCGAAGTGCTTTGTACCTGTCTTTATGGGGGAAAAAAATTGTAGTGAAAGCAGATGGATCTGGGCCATGATGCAATAGGACATCAGATATAAGGGAAAAAACCTATTATTTTATGGTGTACATTTTCTGTAGTTAGGTGGGAGGTTTTTTTTAAACACAATTTCATTGTACTGGTCTTCCCATGAAGTTGTGTATAAGCAAGTGTAGGAAAGTCGTGTGGAAGCTAGGGTGGGTTTTGGTGGTGGTGGTTTTTTGGGGGCCTTTTAGTTTTTTGTAAGGCATAGACAATAGAGCTGAAGAGATTTTTATTCAATATGAAAGCCTAGCTACTACCTCTTGCTCTAACCTGATTATGAAACTGATTTTTAAACCACGTGTTTCTGACAATGCTCAAAACTTCCACTGACAATAATAAGCTGTACTGACAATAATGAGACTGTAGGATCCCAGAAGTTCATGCAGAATCATCTCATAATCGTTCCAGGGAGCCTTTTCAAATATGTCCTGTCTGGTCTTCCGTCTTCTGGAGCTCTGAAGGAGGACACTAAATAGAGATGACAATGTGAGGTCTAAAGGCAGGGTGGCTGTGCGTAGTGTGGTTTCAGTGTCATAATGAATCCAACCAATGTGGGCAAAACAAAAGGGACAATTTGTCATCCACCCTTAAAGGGATACTATTGACTCAAGCAGTGTCTGAAAAATTCTGCACTAAAATATCAAGGGAGGAGAAAGCCTGGAATTGACTCATCCCATTAGTTATATTGCCACTGTTCCCTGGCCAGATGAGACTCCTCAGCATTGAGACAGAAAGTAAAGGTTCCTCATAGCCAAAAATGGTCAGACAATTCAGGGATGAAGAAGTCGGCACAGCCTGTCCATAAACCGAAAACTCCCAGTGTAAGCACCTAAGTAGTGGTGGGTGTGAGTAACTCAAATGGGGTCCCTTTGAAGTTTTTCCAAGTACTATCCATGGCACAAGTTAAAACAAATGCAAACATGTACAACCTGGGAGGGATTTCCAGTTGACAGAAATTTGTCAACCAGATACTTTTATTCAGTCCAGATAGCATTTCAGTTACTCCTCCACTGCTTCTGTTCTGAGTGTGGACTGCTGCCTTGGATCGGAGGATTAAAACATTGTAGAAACATCGTTAGGCAATGCAAAAAGGGGAGAGAATTAAGTATAGATTTAGATTTCTCTATAGTTGCCTTTAATGAAGACTTTGGAAGAACATGCTTTCAAGTTTGGAAAGTAACTAATTTAAGTATGCTGAAATTGTTGTGTCGTAGAAGAGCAAGTGTCGTGATTGAATTGGGTTTTTCGTGTAATGGTCTAATATTGACCCAAATCAGAGGAATCAATGTGCAGTCATTAAACCTTTTTTTGTGTTTCTTGGGGATAAAGAAAAGCACTTAGGGAGAAAAGACTAGAAGAAATATTTTTGCAAATAGTTTTCGACAAGGTGCAAAGGAAGAAGTTGTGTGCTTAGATTTGACTGAACCTGACACTGCATTTACTTGAAAAAGATGAGCAGTGACTGTTAACCGTGGCCAAAGTTAACTGTGATCATGCCAGTCTTGTTTTCTGCAGTTTTTCTGTGAATTTGCAGAAGAGCTGAGGTGGGTGGGGAGTTGTGGGTAGAACCTCCTTGAGTTCTGTGTCATCTGCTGCCTTTCTGGCTCCTGGGTGTAAAGCATGCCTCACTGGCCCCTGGGACTAGTCTTGCCACAGAAGGGACAGATACAAAACTTTTGCTTCCCTAAAAGACCACTTTCAATGGTCAATCTATTAATTATGTGCCTTTTTTTCTTGGTGGCAGATCAAATTTGGGTAAAGATGACAACATTTTATAACCTTTGCAAAAACATCAGTGACCCCAGTGTGTTGTGGTGTGAGAGAAGCCGTATGTATGTGGTTAAAGAGGAATAGTGCCTGTTACACATGGATACATATGTGGAGGAGAAGGAAAAAGTCTTAATAAAAAGAGACATTCTGGGTCATCTGCTCAGATGAAAACCTGTTTTCCCCCCCCTTGGGCAAGGGTAAAAGGGACCAGTGAGGATCAGTGCGTTTTGGCAAAGACTGTCTGCTGCTTGCATCTCCAGTGCGTAGGGAACTCATGCTGTGGGAGTCAAAATTGAAGTTACAAAGTTAAAATGCTGTTTAAAAATTATGAAGCTGAAATGAGCAAATTAATTTACAAGGAAGATCTGTTATATTTATGCCAAAGATTTACAAGTAGTTTAAAACAATCTGTGTTTTCTTTATCATTAAAATGCTAATGAAATGGTAAACATCTGTTGAATTTATGAAGATAACGAAGCTTGTCAGCTACATCTTTCTTGTGCCAGTATTCCTGCTTAGCTCAGGTCTGCATACAGATTTGGTGGAGTGATGCTGAGAATCTATTTGACCTTTGGGAGCAATGCCTGTGTGAAACTGCCTTGTTCTGTTTAATTTGGTGATTTTGTCCTGAAGTGTTTCTACTTGTAGTTTAGGTCATCTTTATCTGATCATTCCTCCAGAGGCTTTCAAAGGTGGGTTTGAAAATCAAACTTCAGTCAAACAAGGTCACTGGTATTTTATTTTATTGTCAAGCAGTAAAATGGCAAACAGAAGTGAATAAAGCTCCTATTGTTAATGCATCCAGTAATCAGTCTCGTAGGTATGTATCACAGAATCACAGAATGATACGGGGTTAGAAGGAACCTCTGGAGATCATCTAGTCCAATCCTCCTATCAAAGCAGGTCTTCCTAGAGCAGGTTGCACAGAAACGTGTGCAGGCTGGTTTTTAAGGTCTCCAGAGATGGACACTCCACCACTTCTCTGGTCAGCCTGTTCCAGTGCTCTGCCACTGCCACCCTCAAAATCAAGAAGTTCTTCCTCATGTTTGGATGGAACTTCTTATGTGTAAGTTTGTGCCCATTTCCTCTTGTCCTGTCACTGGGCACTAATGAAAAAAGACTGGCCCCTTCCTCTTGATGCCCACCCTTGAAGTATTTATACATGTTGATGAGTTGCCTCCTCAGTCTTCTCTTCTCCAGACTAAAAACTCAAGTCCCTCAGCCATTCCTCATAAGAGAGATGCTTCCAGGCCCCTAATCGTCTTGGTGGCCCTCTGCTGTACCCTCTCTGGCAGCTTCCTGTCCTTCTTGAACTGGGAAGCCCAGAACTGGACACAGTACTCCAGATGGGGCCTTACCAGGGCAGAGTAGAGGGGCAGGATAACCTCCCTCGACCTGCTGATCACAATCTTCTTGATGGACCCCAGGATGCTGTTGGCCTTGTTGACCACAAGGGCATATTGCTGGCTCCTGGTCATCGTGTTGGCCACCAGGACTCCCAGGTCTTTTTTCTCAGGGCTGCTCTCCAGCAGGTCAGCCCCTAATCCGTACTTGTGCAGGGTCCTATTCCTCCCCAGTTGCAGGGTCCTACACTTGCCATTGTTGAATTTCATTAGGTTCTTCTCTGCCCAACTGTCCAGCCACCCAATGTCCACCGCCCTCCCTTCATCTATCCATCCAGCAATGTCATTGCAGAAGGCTGTCAGGTTAGTCAGACATGATTTCCCCTTGGTGAATACGTGTTGACTACTTACAGTTTATATTCTGTATGGACTCTGAATATATCCTAGTCTACTGGTTGTATATTACTCTGACAGCAGAAACACCATGGACTGCAAAACTGCAGTCAGATTTCATATGTCTTTGTCACATGGAATGATCTGTCCTCAGCCAAGGAGTACAAAGAATATTGCATTGTTTGCAGGAGGATGCTGGTTGTTCTGTAATTTTAAAACTTTTATTGCAAATGTCTTCTGTACTTTGGTTAAGGACAGGATCAGCAATCTAACTTAATTCTGTTTTAAAATGTCAGACACAAGTCTGTTATATTTTTTCTGTAAAATTTAGTTAAAATATGTAACTGTAGCTTCATTGAAGTATGTTTACGTAAAGAGAGGACAAGTCTGTTGTAACTTCATGGATCTTTAATTGCTTATGAACTTAAAGAAGAAACTTACAGAGGTTGGATTGATGGCACTTCATGGACTTTAGGTAACTGAACACAACATAGCTGCTGTTTGAATACGAATCTGAAATCCAAATTAGGTAAATCAGAAGCAGCTAGTGAAATAATCATTATATTTGCAGTTGAAGATGTTTTCTTTGGATAGGTCCTCTGACACATTGCTTTGCTATTGGTGCATTTTTTTCATTATGGATATGAAGAAGAAACTATACGCATGTTAGCCTTTAGCTTTTTGACGTTTATGACTCTGCTTTGAATAAGCTTTGACTTACAGTTAATTAAGCACAACTGTCAAGAGTTTCATGGTCTTACACAGTAACAAACCTTACATTTACGAAAGTACTGGAGTAGGAGACGGGAGAAAATATTCTGGAAAAGTGTCTCAAGCATACTTTTCCTTTCAAGTTGTGCAGCTTTTGGAATGGTGTTCAACAGTTCTCTCTATGTTGTTGGCAATGACCCGTCTTTCTGTAAACAACACACTTTTCCTATAGAAGAAATAGAGATTGGATTATAGCCTGCTGTTCATCTGCTAGCCCATAGGATAATATTTACTGTGTTGCAGCTGTGATCAGGGTGACTGTCTCTCCAGCATTTACAAAATTTGAGCTCAGGGCTGGTTACAAATGTTTGGTCATCCAAAAAATCCATGCAGCCCCATCTGGCTTCTGAATCCAGCTTTCCTCTTAGATACTGTAAGATGGATTTGAAATTGCATCCGTAGAGGCAAGATGATGAGATGAAAAGGAGGAAAATTTCTACTCTGCCTTCAATTTTGCGTGTACTTAACAGGGAGAAAGGCTTAATGCAAGACTGGTATTCAGGCAGCCCTTATGGATTGCCTGGCATCTTGCAAGTCGATGCAAGTTATTTGATTTCATGGGAGAAGAGAAATAAAATTGCTTGTTTACTTTCCTCCTTTTTTTGTTTGTTTGGTTTGGTTTGGTTTGGTTTTCTGTCCTGATTGAGTTTTAAAAACTAAGAGGACTTATATGACAAAAGCTTAGGAGCTTAGGTATTGTGTCAGCTATACTAGAGAAGCTCCTAAGAGGACTGTTATGCTTCCGGCTGATGTGCTGGCCACCAGTGAGTGGGAGAAGGAGGTAATTATGGAGAAATTCTGGCAGAGGAAGAAGAGGCAGAGAGTGACTCACCCTCCTTTAGAGGTGTGGGGCACTTGTGTTTCAGTGCCTACTCCAGTCAGTGTTGAATTATTTATTCAACCCGGGAAGGAGAAACTGAGATTTATTTTTTTTTCCATTTTGTATTTCAATGAGGGAAATTTTATTTGAAATCTATTTTGTATGATTTCAGGAAAAAAGTACTCCCACAGGCATAGCTGGAAGCTGTGTATTAGGCACACTATTGTGTGAACAGGGCAGAAAGCTAGTTAAAAATGAATATTTGGACATCTGTGTCTTCCTATTCCTTCAGGGTCTTGCTGGGGAATGATTCTCAAGTGCACACAGAAAGAATTTCAGCATGTAGATTTCTGGGAAGCTCATGTTTGAAGGGAGAGATCTGGGTTCCAAATACTGCTTTGCATTGCCTGTAAAGACTTGTGTTAATTGATGTGCTAGCTTGATTATTTAATTGTTGGATGTTTTCTAATATTTGCCTTGCACTGTAAAACAGAAGGAATTTTTTAAAATGTTAGGTGACATAATGTTTGTGCAGCTCCTGATAGTTACAGATGCTGTCAGAAGAGAGAAATAACCACGCAACTAACTATTTGGAAACAAATCTCCCAATTTCAGCTTGCATGCGTTGTCTATACTAGCTGATCTAATAGGCAGCCATAGATTGCAAAAGCATCTGACTTTCACAGGCACCCATCCTGGCCTTTTTGGCACAGGAGAATTTTTCAGCTTTAGAAAGGATTTATTCTACCTGCCAGTGTGATTTATATACCATATGTCTTCTCTTCAGCATCTGAGTATCAATGGCCATAGGGAAGTACTCTGCCTCATCTGTAGTGTGTGGAACTAGGTGTCTTTTAATGATAATAACTCCTACAGAGCCGCTTTATTACCTCCCTGTATTATTTTTTCTTGGTGGTTGTGTCAGCAAGAGATAGCTATACTATGTGTGATGTGGAAAGGAGAATACTATGAATTCCTGGTTTTGTTTGCTCTTGGCAGGCACTACTGCACTTCCCACCCTTGTGCGCACACCTACCTTGATGATGCAGCCTTCTCTGGATATCAAACCCTTTATGTCCTTCCCTGTGGACAGCAGCTCTGCTGTTGGATTCTTCCCAAATTTTAACACAGTAAGTAAAGGTGTTTCCACATTTAGTTACAGTCTGTGCTTTCCAAGGCAGCTTTAATGTCCAGTATTGAAGCTGCCTTAAAACAGTGCATTGCTGACACAATTTTAGAGAACTCTTTTTCTCTGTGCTATGGTGGTTGCTGTTCCCTTGTGCCAAACACTAAGTGGTACCCACCCAACCCAGGGAAAGAGGCTGATCATTTCTTAACTTAGAATCACAGAATGGTTAGAGTTGGAAGGGACCTTAAAGATCATCAAGTCCCAACCCCCCTGCCATGGGCAGGGACACCTCCCGCTAGAACAGGCCTAGAACACCTCCAGGGGTGGGACATCCACAACTTCTTTGGGCAGCTTGTTCCAGTGTTTTACCACCCTCATGGTACAGAATTTCTTCCTAATAAGTAATCTGAATCTCCCCTCTTTCAGTTTAAAACCGTTACCCCTCATCCTGTCACTACGCTCCCTGATAAAGAGTCTCTCCCCATCTTTCCTGTAGGTCCCCTGTAAGTACTGGAAGGCTGCTAGAACTTGTTCTGTTGCGGTGGTGGTCGCACACCAAAAAGAAACAAAAAAAACCCAAAAAACACGATAAAGGTTTGATGAGCAATAGGATAATTTTGAACATTTGCCTGGGGATGTGCATTTCCCTGTGCTGTGAAAAAGGACAAAGCAAAAGCTAATGGAAAAACAGTTACGACATGTAAGGCCTAGATCCTCCACTGATGTGAATCAAGCTAAGCCTATTACAGACAGTGAAGCAACTGGAGGATCTTGTTAATTCTGTATAAAAACAATAAAGTTGGAAATTACACAGCCAGGTAATGTTAAAAATGTGAACTTTTTAGTTTATGGCAAAGCATTTTGTGTTTTTGAAAAAAAAATATTATTGCTAAAATAATGCTCAATGCTTCTGTAGTTTTTCCATGTTTATCAGAGCAGCAATAACAAAAATGCTCTCTTCTGCAGTTCTCACTTCTTTAACCCCTCATAAAATGGTTCAGAATGTCATCAAAATGCTCTTCTGCTAATGTACTTTATCATTTGTTTAACTAGTTATTATCTTAAATGTATCAAGTATGCCAAAACCAGTATTTTGCATGTTGCCACTCAGGTTTCCATGTGCGGAGGTCATTCAGCATGGAACGAGCTGGCAAACAGTAGGCTAATAGCAACAAGGAGGAAACTGCTCTGGGTCATTTTTGCCAGGTCAGCGAGTATGATCTGTTTGTACGTAAAAGTCGCCCAACCTGTACAGCGTTGCACTTGTCACTGTAATTGCTGGGGGATGTAAAGGGAAGCAGTGTCGTCACCGCCAGACAGTGATCAGCTGAACCACTGTCAAGTGTTTCCTTTTGCAAACTCACCTTCTGGTTGAAGTTAAAACACTGAGAGGATTTTATGGGTTTTTGTTTTCCTCCTGACTTGAAAATAGATCTTGCCGACAGGCCTTGTGCCATGGCGTGCAGTGCTGTGGGATGGTTATGAGGTAACGTATCAGCCAGCTTCTTTCAAATATCAGCAGCTCCACAAATATTATAAACAGCAGCAAATATTACCAATTCATTGCAAAACGCGTATGTGAAAATTGTGCATTTATGAGGGAAATGGGCATGTGCCTGTGTATAGGTTGGGGGGGGATATGTGCACATGCATGTGTACAAAGAGATAAAAGATTTTTAAAAATCCAGATATGTTTAAAGTGCAGGACCAAAGCTCTATACAATTTTAATAAAGCAATGTGTCATTCTCATCTTCTGGGCATGATACAATTCACATTCATTTTCCATCCTATTTCTAGTACGGTTGAGAGTTTTGTTTGTTACTGATTTGTCTGCTTTCCAGTTGCACTGCATTTGTGGGTGAGATTTTTCACAAAGCTGTACATAAAAACTTGGAGAACCTTTTCTTTAGGGATGTTATAATTGTGGAGACAACCAACTTTATTTGCTTACTGGTGGTATTATTGAACTTCCGAGTTGCAGTAGCCTCTAGAGACCAATTAGTTTGGGCATTTAGACTGGTTTTGCCTATGTGCACTAGTTTACATTTATCTGGGTTACATTCCATTTGCCTAATTCCTGGAGTTTTTATCCTTCATACCTATCGTTCCTCTCCAAATTTCTATGGGTATTATTTTAAAAACAGAGGCCAGGGGTATTTAGCAAAAATTGTCAACTCAATGTCTACTTCCTCCCTTGGAATTCTTGATAATTATATAAAATCTTGCTGATGTGCTCCACAGACACATGTTGAAATTCCTTTTTTTTTTCTTGGCGGGGTGGGGGGCAGAACTGTGGTTCAGTACTACTCTATTTGTAATTCACAGGCTTCACCATTTATCTTGCAGGTATTGATTTTCCCTAACAGTCTTACAATGGACTTTAAAGCTCATTGGAAAACTAAATCATTCATGGTTACCTACTGTTGGGCACAGTGAACGCCAGCTGTCATACGCTTCCTTTCTTTCTGACTTAGCACAACCTTTGGAAATGTAGATTTCTGTGTTTATATAATTTTTTTATTATTATTATTTTTCACTGCAAAGTGTTGGGGAGACTGTGTAAAAGTTTGTAAAAAGCCTTTTCCAGAAGATAGGGTTGAGTGAGTAGAAGCTAAAAAAAAAAAAAAGGAAAAAAGAAAAGATTCTGCTTAGGATCGTGATACTGCTTGATACCAGAGCAGAAAAAACAAGGTAAAATATATTAATTACAAACATGTTTAAAGGAACACCCCCTACAGTGCTTTTAAAAGAACTTCTCTTATTTATGGAAATATGTTTTAAATCTGGGATAAACACTTTTTTTATATAGTCAACTTCGACAGTTTTCAATTCTGCAAAACATCTATGATGATTGAGATGAAGCATCTGTGTTCCCATTTTGTTCTTGCAGGTGTTCTGATCACTTGCTTCTCTCCACATGGGGTGCTTTCAGATCAAGCACTGAGCAGGCCCTGATTTTTTAAAAAGAAATGCCTTATATTTTATTTTCTTGATGGAATTGTGTGATTTAGTTTAAAATGCCTCCCTTCTGTTTCTCCTAAAAACATTAATAGTGCTTAAAATGCTGTGGATGTATGTATGATACTTATCAATTCACACCCCAATTAAATTTGTCTTTGTTCCTCAGTACTTGCTTATTATATAGGAAAAATTAATTGGGGAACGATTGCATTAACTCCTTGGATACATGACTATTCCTCAGTATGGGTGCCCTATTTCCCCAGATCAGCCATAAGGGGATCTTCTAAGTGCAGAATGAAGGATTTCAAGCGGAGAGGTATTGCAGAATGGGTGCGTTCTTCTTTCCTGGTCTTTTCACAGCACCAGTAAATAGTTTTGTGAGAACAGGACAGGTGTGATCAGGCTGTCACAGCCTGAACCTGAGTTCCTGCATAGAAGGACAAGCCCTCTCTCAGGAGTGCTGCAGCAGCAGATCTATTGGTGACAGCATATTTTTCCTGGCATCGAGTCCTAAAAGCTTTCGCTCATTTACTCATACCCCTCTGTCTGAAATGCATAACTTGAATCAAATTCTTGGCTGGTATTACATAAAATATTCTTGTTTATAGCAGAATGGGAGGCAGCATTAGAGGAACTTCCAAATTGGTAGCTCCAATTTGGAATGGATGCTCTATGAAAAAGTATTAAGTAGTGCCCTTTTTTAGCATGCTAAAGTTACCTTATGATTCCTTAACAAGTAGCATCTTGCATATTGATTACATTTAAAGATCTGTAAGCCTTCAAAGTCAAGTCATAGCCTTCAAGCATAAAGTGAATGGAAATCAAAGATTGCACAGTAATCTTAATTTGGTCTCCACAGTGCGTTTAATGTAACTTAATCTTGAATTTTACGCTTGCTGGCTTTGACCTTCTGTACCATTCTTTCTCTACACTTCCTTGA
Organism: Thinocorus orbignyianus; assembly: GCA_013400375.1. Taxonomy (NCBI): domain Eukaryota; kingdom Metazoa; phylum Chordata; class Aves; order Ciconiiformes; family Thinocoridae; genus Thinocorus; species Thinocorus orbignyianus. The sequence continues at coordinate 343,924 of VXBW01002127.1, forward strand.
CTCATTTTCTCATGTCATCTGTCTTGTGAACTGAATTAAAAAACGATGCTTTGTGATCACATCATGGAAGGTTATCATGATGTATGTGCTAAAGTGGCTGAAAGCCAGGATTTGTCTTGCAAGGCAAACTAAGTGATCAATATCTGCATCTCTCTATAAAGGATCTGTACTCCCCCCCAAAAAAGTCTCAAAATTTCAACATGTTCTACCTTGTCCTGAAATGAGAGCAGCACTACATGATTCAAATTTAGTTGCAGTGGTACAGCCTTGGACTTGTCAGTGTGCACAAAAGCCGTATCAGCAAATTCTGAGATTCTATCATCATAGAAAATAATCAGCAATTCATATGCTTCCAAGTTTGTTATGGCCTCAGGGGTAATCAAAGACTATAGCATCTCTTGTAGCTTTCACATTGGTGAAATATTTTCCATATAAGTAGCCCACGATTGGTTTCTAAATGATGTTTTATACCTTCATATTTTAGAGGATGCATGGGTTAATGAGGTCTAGTTAATTCTTCAGTGTCTATTTCTCAGGTTTATGCTGATTGTTTATATTAGGATTCCCTCAGCCTCCTTGTGAAGTGGATCAGAAGTATTTTAAAGGTTCCAGTGAAGGTGAGCCAGCTGGAATGGGCTACGGGAAGAGAAAGAGGAGCTGACTAGTAACTTGGTCAGAAATATCTGTCTGTTCTCCAGCAATAGCCGTGCTGGACTAAGTATCACTGGCCTGCCCTCAAGACAACTACAGGGAGGAACTAATTTGCTCTTTCCTCTTCTGTGTTTTCAGTTATGTCCCTCATTTTATTTGCTGCCCATCTAGCTCTCATTTGAAGGGCCCTGTAATCAGCCAAGGCAGAAGTGGATGTTTGCAGATAAGAGAGCAAGGCACTTGTATCGCTGGCTTCCCTCGCTCCTCTGTGCCAAGTGCCTTCTGCATTTGGCACGTCACCGTGGCTCGGGAGCTTGCTGTTTCCTTAGCAGGGTCTGAATTCAGCCACTTAATGCCCTACCAGAATGCCAAAGTATGCTCTGGAGCTCAGGATTGTATACAGGAGGAGCAAATTACAGATGCCGCCAATGGGATGCTGCCAACCTGTTATCTGTGGTCCTCTTGACTGAAGTAGTTCATCCATGTGCTCTGATTTCCCCTTTTCCATTTTGTGAAGTGCTGGAGGGATGTGACCTGCTCTGCTCCTCTCCCTCTGAAATACTCTGCTCCAGAAAACAGGTGAAGTTTTGTGAGAGATATGCTTTAACCTCATTAACTAAGGAAATATAAGCAATTAACTTAAGTAATTTGTGGGGTAGCTGGGTATTTTGTTTGGGTTTTTTTATTGGTTGTTTTTTCAATCAAGAAATGGTAGGATATTTTTTTTTCTTACAGACATTGTATACCTTTTTTTTTTTTTTTTTTTGCCATGCGGGCACCAAAAAACACTTCATGTTTGCCTTCTATTGCTGTGTCATTCCTATTTCACTTTTAAGTTATTATGGATATAATAGTTCATATTTTCCAAATCATAGCCAGAATCACCCAAACTACTGAGGAAACAAGCTATAAAATGAATAAAAGAGAATAATAGGTGCTTTCCCAGATCTTTAGGGATGAGGAAAGCAGAGGTTCAGGAAACACACGTAAAGCCCAAATTCTGGTAGTACAGACCTCTGCTCTGTGGTTTGTCTTTGCTTTCTCCTCTGACTCTTCTCTCACTGTACCTGGTTGCAGAGCTCCTTTGCCCTTTCTATGGCTCTGATGTAAACCAGCAGAGACCTCTTTCAACTGTGGTAGCAGTTCTTGGAAAAATTCTTCTCAGCGTTTGGAGGCCCTGAAAAATACTTATTTAAGGTGGTATATTGTTCCCACAAAATACTTGAGCCATTTCAGCTGAAACTTTAAAAAAGGATTGAGCTTGAAGCAACGACCTGGTAAGATACAGAGTTAGATATGGGGAAAAATTGCTGCAAAAAGAGAGTTGTCAATCAATCTTTGACAGCTTCTACAGTTTGTGGTATTTTAACATAAAGATGCAGGTTCCCTAGTTCCTCTCAGGAATCTCTTCAAAGAACAACTCTATTAAATAAGTGAACCCAAATAAGTACTTTTCTGCCTTGCTAATATGTATTCTTAATATGTATTATTCTCAGGGGGGAAAAAAAACCCTTACTTAAAATAGTACAAACTGGCTTTAAGGGAGAATCTCTTCAACCATTCATTATTTTTGAAAGTTTCCTATATTTTCTCTAACAGGAATGGGATAGATAAACTTAGTCCCTCAGTTCCCAGATCAACAGCCAGATAGGGAACCCTGTCTCTAAGGAGAAAGTGCACTGACGTGCCCTGCTGAGAAACTGAAATCAGGAGGTGTGGTAACCTTTCCCTGCTGCTTTGCCACCACCCAGCATCCATGGTGTGGTTTTTGAGAAACGGTTCCTAAATTGCGGCACTACTTCCACTGTTGTGCATACAAGTAGTTAGGTCATCAGCCTAATTCTCTAAAGAAATACAGTTTCTGCATACAAATACTGCTATTTGCTGTGTCCTCCAGAAAATCTGTTCCTTGGCTACAGGTTCCTGGGCTTCACCTCTGTCTTTACTGAAAGCCTGGAGGTAGTCTCTCTGACAATACAATGATATTTATTTCTCTTATGGAGCATAAGGAAGAGCTAAGAAGCCTTCATCTTCATTGAATTGCTTTCTTCTCAAGTTAGTAGTATGTTCACAACACAAGGAATCTGGTTAAAGGGAGAGGGTTGTTAGCTATAAATATTTTAGGCATTAGAACATCGAAGGATGTTTTGCAAATTGACTGTGAGGAAAACATCTCCCCTCAAAGCAAGCAGTCACAAAATTGTAGTTTAAGACAAATAGGGCTTGTGTGTTGCACCTTTGTGCTTATAGAGGTTTTGCTAGGTTCTAGTCACAAGTCTCATCTTAAGCAAAGTTCTGGAACAACTTTAGAGAAATCTAAATTCTCCATGTGTCTGATGAATACAGAAGTGACTGCTTTTGCAGCATCCTGGCTGCACACGGCTAGTTTTCCTGGCCTCCCTTAGACCTTTGTCACGTTGTTCCATGAGAAACTAAGAATTACTGAAATGGCTCTAAATTAATAAATTAGATTAATATATCTAAGAATTAATTATTGTTGTACTCTTTCTGAATGTGGATATAACTAGTGGTCTTTTAATCTAGATAAAGTCAGTTTTACGAGAATTTAAAAGTACTGTATGGTAATTTAAAGGCATAGTGTGAAAACTGTCCTTAGCATACCTAATAACCCGTGATAAGTTTGAAATGAGCTGGTCAGTGATTCAACTACAAGAGCAAGGCTGATTTGAGGATGTATGCCTTTCAAACTGGTCTTCTCTTTCTGGTCTCACATTAGAGATACCAGGAACTTCAGCTGCTTCCCCAGGTTAACACCAGGGAAAGAGGATCGCATTTCTTGCTCATGTATTTGTTAGAAGAGACAGGTTTCTACCTTACTTTGTGTAAAAACAAACAAAAAAAAAACCCAACAAACCAAACAAACAATTTTAAAAATATTTAAAAATCAGACTTTGATACTAGCTTACATTTCAGAACAGGTTTAATTAGAAATGGAACATTCCTTTAAATATTCATAACTAAATATAGTGGTTTTCAATCAAAAGCATTTTATAGACTGTTTGTGTAGTGTATGATACTGATGAAAAAATAAAACCCAAACCAGAAAAATCATTACTGATTATTTTAACTGAAGAGAGTCTGTTATGCCTTCCCTACTCTGAAGAGTAGCTGACAGCTGTCAGCTAGCATGCTTGATGATTCTTGGTTCTACTCTGCTTCTCATTTATATTCAACCATTTTATACATTTATATTCAAATGTATATAGACACATATAATTTATCCTCTTTCTAGATTCTCTTTTCAGTATGTGAAAGGTAATGATATTAATTCATTTCAGAAGACTCGGCTTCTTGTGTCTTTATTTTCTCCTGTTCACAGAATTAATCAAGGCCATGAAATTGTCCCTAACCTCTCCTTGCACAGTTCAGAACTGTAGAGGAAATTCAAATATACCTAATGGGATACCATTCATCTTTATGTCAGTGTTCTCCTGGAGCAGGCTGGAAGCAAGAAAACTGTCAGCAAAACCTAGAGCAGACCCTTAAGAAGAAAAGGGTCATATCTGAGGACGATCTCAAACATGAAAACAAAAAAAACAATATTCTTTTTTACCCCACGTGGTATCTAAGCTGCTTTTCTGACTGCAGACTCCTAGGCTTGAGCCTACTGGCAGGATTCTACCAGAAGGTGATTTTTCATATTATTTTACCTATCCATACTGTTTTGCTGTCAGATGGCAATAGGTAGCATGACAAGAATAGCTTTGCTATCAGAGTATACTATTGGTTGGATTTTCAGCAGGTCTCAAACTGTAGTATGTTTTTATTTTTTGCAGGATCTGGAGGCAAGATATTTTTTTGGTACTGTTTTTTTATTTAGCCGAACACAGCCGAGTATTCTGAATAACAGCAGCCTTAATAATAAATTGCAGCTATATAGCATCTTCTATTAGATGATTTTGAAGAGCTGTAAACATGTTATTTAGACCTTTCAGCCTTTTTGTGATGTTGCAAATATTTTTATCCCCATTTTACAAATCAATAATATGAGGCTCAGATAAAGTGACTCATGTACAATTAAACTTGTGAGCCAGTAGAGCCACAAAGGGAAGGGAAATTGTCATAGTCCTTGACTATTAGTTTAGCCATTGGGTTTGTACTTCACTTTTTCTCAGGTTTGATCTGTCATGGTCCTAAAAGTTTGTCCTGCAGCCACGAAGTCTTGTGCTAAGGTAGAAGAGTAATTTGGATTTAAAAAAGCCCTGCTAATTATTTAAAGCTGATTCAGTTTGGTATTGAGAAAAAAAAAATATTAAATGCAGCATTAAATCTCAGATACTTTCTTTTTTCCTCATGTCCTCATGCTTCATTTGCTTGGGGGGGGATTTCTCTTTTATCCCAAAACAGTAGCTTTCTGTTTATCTATTTAATTCAGTTTATTTATTTCACCTACAAAAATCTCCAGTGTTATATGGAGCAGAAAATTGGTCATTTTTTTACCATAAGGGTTAAATCTATTGTTGGTGTTCACATTACAAACACAATCCCTTTATATATTTATATCCGCACTTGAGAATAAGCGTTATAAGAAACAGAGACAAGATTCAGATATATTTTTTTTTTGTGGTGTCTCACTAATTCTTTCTTTCTTTGAGTTGAGTCTTTCTACAGGAATCAAGTATTAAATATTAATCACTTTTACACAGCAATTTCTAAAACGGTAGTGGTATTTCATTTTCAGAACACTCTTTTTAGGGCTCTCCTAATTACAATTTTCTAAACCAGAAATTATTTTTAACATGCAATAAATATATCCATGGATGAAGGGAAGGGAGGGCAGAGGAAATATTCCCAGCACTGAAAAAAATAACAACAAAAAAGAGAATCGAGAAAATAACTTTTAATTCTTTTGTGTCTATATTTAATCAGACCATATTACACAGGGAAAAGAGAGGAGTAAGGAGAGATTAGAATTACTTACCTGATTTTTTTTTTTTTTTTAATTCCAAATATCAAGAGTTTCTTATTTTAAGCCAGTGAAGTGCAAATACAGTGTAGAATGTCTTTTTCTTTGCTTATATTGACCTCAACCATGGCTTCAAACTGCTTTAGGAGAAACAAAATTCTACTGAGAAGGCTGGGATTCATCCTTGGCCTCCTGAGCTTGGTCCAACAAAGTCTTGCAAATTAGGCTTTCTAAGTGAAAACCTGACTGAAAGTTGTCTAGTTCAACATCATATTCCCAGTTTGGTGCTATTTCAGCCATATCCATCCCCCAGCCTGGGTCAGAATATATCCTAAGATAGGGAAGGATATGTGCTGGTGAAATTATTTGTGCTAGCACACAAGATGGATAAATGGGCATGTCAGTAAAGATTTAGGGCTGTGCTTCCCAAGTCGATGCCGAGGCAAGAAGATTAATGCATTTCTAGTTAAAAGAGAAAAAAAAAAGGAAGGGAAAAAACAGAAGATGTAATTAAGTAGCTAAAGAGAAAGCATATTTGAGCATATTGTTCTAACTTTTTCATACCTACTTTTCAATGGCATACTGAAAATATGGAAAGGAGTCAGAGAAAGCCTACCAAAATAATGAAGGCTTTTATAGTGAGAGGCTTGAGGAACTGACTTAGTTTATCAAAGAGAAGGTTAAGAGGTGATCTGAGTGCAACGTGTGAGTGTCTACACATTCAGAAGGAATCTGAGATTAAACTGACCTTGAATAGAGAATCACAACTAGATCAAGCAGTTTATAATAAACATGGTAAGCATTGCTTCTCAATAATGTAAATTAACTAGTGGAAAACTTTTAAATAAGCTGTTTAAGTTTTTTGCCAAAATTTAGGTTCTGGTTGACCACAAATTATCTTTGTAATAGGAAGGGCTGAAACTCTCCATTGAACGAAACTGTGTCATGAAATCAGATGTGGGGATTCCTTCTGTCCTAAGAAAAAAATCTTCAAATTGCTGCAGGCATAGCTTTCAATATTCTATGTGATTGTAAATACAGGCACATAGAGAGAATCATCACCATTTTAATTTTTCTGTGCAAGCTTTACTTCAAAAGGGAAAGATGCAAGAGAGTAGCACAAGAGACTCTGTATTATGCCGTTGGGCTGGACATAGGGAGGAAAGCCTAACTGCTAGTGTCCAGAGACAGAAAATTGGTCTTCCAAGTCCAGGACTCCAGCCCTGCAACTGTAAACAGATATAATGGGTAATTTACAAAAATAAAATTATCTGAACCTTAATTTCTAAAAGGGAAATGGGGAAGCTGAATTTGTTAATATTTCACCTCTTTTGAGACATAAAAGTTTTTTCCCGGCTCATGGTGTCCATTTAGTTGTCTTTTACTAAAAATGCAATAGAAGTGTAAACTCCAAAGGTGTCTCTTTCGTTTTTTATTTTTCAAATACTCACTATTATTTCAACATAGCTGAATAGCTGTAGTATCTGACATGATAGTAAGTGAATTACAACAAGACTTTTATTTTGTTTTAAAATGCCTCCAGGCTGATTTCTTTGACTAGTACTAGTGTGTAAGTCACAGCTATCCCAGCTACTGATTTCCTTAGGTAAGCTGGAACTTGCTGCCAAATTGATCAAGATGGGGAGAGACAAGTTGCATTCAGAAAGATTTGCTTTCAGAGTACAATGTTGTTCTTGTATTTTGGGAACCATGTGGAAAGGAAGGGAGATAGGAGTCCCTGTGGTTTGAATTCTTTCTTAGTGGATGCTTATGTCTTTCTACACTTGGGAAAAGACATCAGAATTTCAAAAAGAAAAAAAAAAAAGTAAAATCATGGACTCATTGCACTCTGAGTGTGGTTGAGTTTGATTTCAGTGAGATTCAGATTTCATGCTCTATGCAAATCTGCTATGTATAAGTACATTAAGACACCCTGTTAAACAACAAAATGTGATTAAAGCAACCCGCAGCTAGACCACAGGATCTTGGTAAAAAAACTCTATAGTGTTGTAAAGAAATTATTCTTTCTGTTCTACTTAAGCATTCGCACAAGCCTCTGAATCAGCTGCTGGGAATCTGACAGAAGCCCACCCCTGGCTTGGTTATTGGCCATTTACATCTTCCTGGTGGTTTTTTTGTTGTTTTTTTTTTTTCCAAACCCCAAGATGTTGTGACAAGCATAGAGATATAGGTGTGTGGAGGTGGTGTTTAGAGAATTGCAGGCTTACCCTAAATAAATACATCTCTGTAGGGACACACTCTGTGATAGTCAAGGAAGACGGTGCAGGGAACATTGATGGTATTCCCACAAGAAAAGGAAGTTGTCCACATCATAGAATTGTAGAACCATTAGGCTGGGAAAAGACCGTTAAGATCATTGACACCAACCATTAACCTAACGCTGCCAAGTTCACCACTAAACATCTACACTTCTTTTAAATACCTCCATAGATGGTGACTCATCTGCTTCCCTGGGCCACCTGTTCCAATGCTTGATAGCCCTTTTGGAGAACAAATTTTTCCTACTATCTAATCTAAACCTCCCCTGGAGCAACTTGAAGACTATTCCTCTTGTCCTGTCACTTGTTACCTGGGAAAAGAGACTGATACCTACATCACTATAATGTCTTTCCAGGTAGAGCTCCGTTGGTAGAGCTGACTCAAGTGTTCTTGGTGATGCAAAATAAGCTCAGCTTTCCTGGCAACTGGAGCTAAAACACAGGAGGAGTTCATGTAGGCCTTGTGATCTAGAAAGGTCTTGAAAAGAACTGATCTACAGGATGTTTGTTGCTGTTACATCATTATCACCATCATCATGGTACACAAATGAGTGTTGTTCAACAGTTTAAAAGAACCCCATAGCTTAATTTAGATGCTGCTTTCTGCATTGATATTTTATATATGCCACTGTTTTCTCCCTTTGATTGTCAGAGGAAAACACTTTATTACCAGTTTGTTCCACATACAAATTAAAATTTTGCTTTATCAGAGTAAAACAATGCAGTATGCCATAAGACAACTCTCTGTTTTTTTCAGAAGCTTCCTAATGCCCAATGGTTAAGTAATACTCAGTTAAACTTAATACTCAGTTAAACTTAACAATATTCTGTTTACAAATGATAATCTAAAGGACAACTCTAAATTTGACCCATAAGTTACATCATGATGAGAGGTAACTGAATTTATGAAGGCATAAATTCTTAGTCCCGATTTTAAACCTGACTCATATTTAAGGTTATGCTATTGTTGTGAGAAGACAGAGCTTTTTAGGTGTAGACTTTCGTTGGAGGGGTACAAATAGCATGTGTGATGCTTAGCATGCTTCAATAGCTAAGCAGATCAGGAAGAGAACAAAAGCTTAGGAACTAGGTCATTAGATAGAAATGGCATATATAAATCAGTGCATTATCCCTAGTTCAGATGTGAAACCAACAGTTTAGCTCTGGATAATAGGCAAGCACTGAAAGCTTCAATGCAGATAAGCATCTTGGTTTATCCAGTCTTTTAAACTGGAGATTGCTCTTGAGCAAAACTAATACAAATATTCTGGATTTCCAACATCACAAAAATGAGCTTTTCTTGCAATGTATTGTCACCTCATTTAAACAAAAGGCTTAGAAATTATGTATCTAACTTTTCTGTATGCAGCAATTTACCTCTTGACAGGATCAGTGCAATGTATTTGAGGCTGACAAATTCGTGTTTGTGCTTTCTGCTGTATGTAGAGACCCCACCTGAGGTACTGTGTCCAGCTCTGGAGTCCTCAACATAGGAGAGACATGCACTTGTTGGAATGGGTCCAGTGGAGGGCCATGAAGATGATAAGAGGGATGGAGCACCTCTCCTATGAAGACAGGCTGAGAGAGCTGGGGCTGTTCAGCCTGGAGAAGAGAAGGCTCCAGAGAGACCTGATAGCAACCTTCCAGTATCTGAAAGGAGCCTCCAGAAGAGATGGAGAGGGACTCTTTGTCAGGGAAGTTCAGAGACAGGACAAGGGGTAACAGTTTTAAATTGGAAGGGGGGAAGTTTAGATTAGATATTAGGAAGAAATTCTTTCCTGTGAGGGTGGTGAGGTACCGGAACAGGTTGCCCAGAGAAGCTGTGAATGCCCCATCCCTGGAGGGGTTCAAGGCCAGGCTGGATAGGGCTTTGAGCAACCTGCTCTAGTGGGAGGTGTCCCTGCCCCATAGCAGGGGGATTGGAACTCGATTGTCTTTGAGGTCTCTTCCAACTCTAACCATTCTATTATTCTATGATCTTTTAAAATAACCGGAACTTCAGTTTCACAAAAGGAATTCTGATGCGCTTGCTCGTTTGTTTTTTTTTATTTTTTTTTTTAATCCTTGCTTCCTATGCCTGCTTTGATGTCTCATGGTAGTCTAGTTCAGTTCCCAGAAGGCACCAGAAGAATCCATGGTACAAGGGCAGGGAGAGTTTCTGGTAGCAAGAAATGCAAGATAATTCAAGGGTGAAGTTGAATTACCGACTATAATATGTAAAAACTCATATAAAACTGCTTTTGTACCTGAGAACTGAAAGGTGGTAAGTCTGATAGGAGTTTTTAAAACCCATTCCATGGAGAATGTAAGCTTTTAGGTGGCATATTTTTGCCAGGAAAACTAGCAGAAACTTTAGTAAGAGTAGTATGAGAGGATACCTTATACTGTAAGCTACCTGTAAAGTATCAACACTATTCTTTTCTGAAGATAAATCCTTCTTTACAAACCTTTATGTAGGGGTCAACAACCATGTGAATAAGGATAACGTGTTTTAATTAACTTATTTAAAATTACCAAAAGGGTTTCCACAAAACCACTTGGCATATATTTCTAAGAAATCTAAGTTGACGTAAGAGGATCCTTACATGACAAGAAGATACTTGTGACATAAGGGAGCTGAAGGAGTTTGATAATGGTGATGTTGTCCGAAGTGGTGAAGACTGAGCAACACAGAGATAACTTGGGATGTGATAAAAGTCTAACAAAATTGAGTTGGACGGAGCTACATCTAAACAAAAGCAACTATTTCTTAAAATAGCAGATTGTAGACATTGGAACTCAATGCAAAGAGTGCAAACTTTCACGTCAGTTCAGGGGGTGACTATGCAAGAGAAAGTCACTGAGATTTACCAATTACACAAAACACCTGGCTCTGGAAAAGTTTTGGTGAAAAATATGTGAAACTTGTGAAAATAGTTGGGAGAAATATGATGTGTTACTCCTGTTTTTCTCTTGATAACTACGGGTGACTGTTCTGGGGGATATAACAATAGGCTAGGTGGAGCTTCAGTAGAGGTTAGCAGTTCCTCTATGCATTTGGATTCTCTGTTACTACATTAGCATTTTTTAAGTGCTTTGAAATTAATTTTTGCAATCTCAGTAGTTGCAAAGTATTTCTCATGTTTACACGTTCTGAAATCAGGACATAAAAAATACAGTAGTAAAAATCTGTCCAGATTCTGCTGATCCTTGATCACCGCAGTAATTTGGGTAGCTTTAAGGAGACTCATTGCAAAAACATAGCATTCTCAAATTTCTTGGAAAGACATTTTCCAATTTAACTGTTTTTTAAACCAAATTAAATAAGAGAACAATACTAAAAGGTTGTTAAACTTAGTTATGGCTACCAGAGCACTGTGAATTGCTTGATTGATTCCTCCCATAGCATGAACAGCATAGTGCGGATTTTTATTTGAATTTGTGGTAGCTGTTAGCTTCTGTTATTATTTTGTTTTGTAGAACTGATTTTTAAATACTGGTGTTCCCCACTGGGCGAAATATGCTGCGTCATTTCCCAATATATAACTCAACAAATTACTCTCTCCCTCTTTCCTACCCCCTCCTCTCTGCAACAAAGAGGATAATTTTGTGTAGTGATCTGAGATCAGTTTACCCTGCAGCATTAATCTTCTAACAGAGAGATACTATTTTATTTTTCCAGCATGCTGTAATCCACCCCAGCTTCTGATATACTTAAAACCTATTAATTGTTAATGTTGTACTTCTTGAATTCTAATCATGACCAGACTACATGCAGGGCTCCGGTTTGGGAAGGATCATTAACCATCCCCTGGGGATCCTGAGCGGTACTTTCTGGAGGCAGCATGAGCTGTATTATTTGTGTAGATTTTGTCCTTGTGCTGCTGCATCTGTTTGAAACTGGGACTTTGTGTATAGTCTGCATTATATGGTTTTGAACTGCATTGCCTAATGCTAGTGCTGCGGATTCTTATCTGGAATGCACAGAGGAGTCTGATCGCTGCTTCTTTTTCCCTTTTTGTTTTTTTTTTAAACGGGACTGCAGACGATAGTGGGTATTTTCGTGCTATTTCTTTTCACCGATCTCAGGCACTTCAAATGGTTGAGGTACTTTCCAGCATTACTTTCTATATTACTTGAAATAACAGTTAGTAGTTAGATTGAAAAGCAAAATGTCTTCTATTTAAGAAAAAAAACAACAGTTCCCTAATGATACAGCAATCTTTTAATAAGTATTATACATTTAATAATATTTATTGACTGACATATTTATTATAAAATGGATGCTCAAAACCCCTTTAATCTGCATGTACAGTTGTGATATATTATGCAGGTTGATGCAATAAATAGTACAAGTCAGAAATTTTTCATTGTATTTTAAACTTTTAAACTTTGAACTACCACTACATTTGAGAAAGGAGGAAGAGGAAATAAGGAGGTTTATTTTAGGTTTTTTTTTAGAATTTATCACATTCATTCCAACAACACTGTGTCATTTAATAAAGTAGTTCATTCTAGATGAGATGTTTTTACTTTTGTAATTGTTTTAGTATGGCAATGAAGTAGAGTATTTAATAGTAAAAGCTCATAAAAACTGTATCATCTCTCCAGAAAATTTTTATTAGCAATGTCATTTGCAAAAACATGCATTTGGTTTAGAAGAAATGTAGTAGGGAACCAATGTAGCTGTAGTAAAAAAATAAAATGTGATCTGCGTGTTTAATGTTGGGTAGTAGATTATCGGAGAACCTCTTCTCAGGCAGATACAATGCAATATGTTTTTTCTTGAATTTGTGTATTTGTTTGTGCACATATATGCGAAGAAAATCCACATTGGGGCAGTCTCCTCTGGAAATTTACAGGGAAAATTACGGTCTTTATCCTCAGGTTCAGAAAGTATGGAAGCAGCTAATTTACTGTTGCAAATCTTTAACTAATGAATCAGTAACTTTTGTCTCTTCCTTTTATAAGTCAGCTTAATGTCAGCTGTGTGCTGTGTACAACCCAGGATTAAATGCACAGGTTTGATTTCTCCAAACAGTATTGTAAAGGTAAAAAAATAAAAAAAAATAAAAAAAAAATCACTGTTACTGCAAAGAAAGCTTCAGAAAAATATAACTTTGTAACAAATTGAACTGTTTTCTCCTGAGCTGTATTAAAAATAAAGTTCAGAGATGAGTTTCTATCTTTTCTTGTAGACTGCCATTTTTTGCCCTCTCCTCTTCAGAATCAATTTCTCATCTTAAATAAATATGGACGACCACACATGCACAGATGCTCATAAGATAATTTGAAAGGGTTGAAAGGCACCTCAGAGGTTGTCTGGTCCAACCTCACAGGATCAGCTGTGAGATCAGACCAGATAGTCTGTTTTATTTGAATTAGAAAAATATGTTTGAATCTTTTTGAGTCTGGAAATTAATTTTAATCTGTATCCATGCCACACCAGGAAAAATTACTTACTGTGTTTAACTGAGACCTCAACGCAGTCACAGTTATAAACTCTGTTTCCTTCACATCCAATACAGTTCTCCAGCTCCTGCAGTGTTAACAGAGCCCTCTGTGATCTTGAGGATATTCCAAACTGTGATCAACAGGAGTCCTGGTATTTAGCAAAGATGTAGTTGGCTCCCAGTTCCTGAAACTGTTCAGTGAAATTTAGGATTAATATATTTGATGCTTCACTTAACTCACATTTTTCACAGTGTTAAAATGTTTTCTGAAGCATGGTCACTTGAGTACCCTTTCCTGGTACAAACACTCCCTGTGTGCTCCTCTGAACTTCAGGCTTCCCATGGGCTCTGTCACTCATCAGTTCTGCATGGAAATGTTTGGGGATTGCGACCTTTTTTCCCAGCAAGCAGTGTTCCTAATAGAAACTACAAAGGACCTCCTCTCACAAGGAGGTCTCCAGGAGAGAGCTTTTTCCACATAAAAGCTAATATCTATCACTGAACAGACGAACAAGTAGAGATAAATGACAGTGATTTGTTAGGAGGCAAAAGTGATTTGTCATTATGTCTCTGTTGGACCAGCAGGTGATAGGAGAAGGCTTTCAGGGGGTTCTTTGCAATTCAGATGCAATTGTGGGGCCCTGCAGCACTGAGGATGTGCTGGGTTAGGCAGGAACTATCTAGTACCCTGGGGATGGCAGCAACAATGGAGCTGCCTTTTCTTCATAAGCTCTGGCATGCTACCAATTCCCTAACCTGTGTTAAATCTAATTACTGTGAGAACTTAAATTTCATTTCCTCCTGTTTATCTCAAAAAGATAAAGAAAAGAAAAAGATCCCAGCAGAAAGTGTTATTTTTTAATTCTGTACTGTATATTGCCCTGGAAAGTTGTAAATTGATTATTGTTTGTTCTCCAGATGGATCCTGTGCAAAAAGCAGTCATAAACCATACATTTGGAGTGTCCATTCCCCCAAAGAAGAAACAAGTCATTTCCTGTAATGTCTGCCAGCTTCGCTTTAATTCTGATGTGAGTATTGGCATTTTTTTCTTTTTGGTACATTAGGTATAATTAATCTAAACCTCTCTTTCCCCAAACAAAACATTCCAGTTCTGCCTACATTCTGCTCAGCCTGCTGGGCTGATGTTTTGTCCTCTCATAGGTGGAAGTCCATGGAGCCCTTTGATTTTCTTGAGTGTGTCCATTGATCATATCCCATATATCTTCAAGAGGTACTGTAAAAAGAAATGTTATTTAAAAAAAAAAAAAAACAAAAAAAACCCAAACCAAACATGAAGGAAACAAAACAGAAAAGCTGCCCTGTGAGTTCTCCATGTCATATCCACTCCTCTCCCAGAAGAACTTTCTTCTTGCTGTTGTTTCTCCATCCATGGTGGTAATTTGTCTTCTGATTTCTTAATAAAGCCACTCTTCCAGTAACTTTCAGTTTGAATAAATATGAACATTTACTTCTGGCTGTCTTTTTGAGTATGATAAAGTTCAGGGAAACTGTATTCCGAGGTGTAACTTTAAAAAATGTATTACCAAAGAATACATTGATTGATATGTTTAAAATATATATCTAATAAATGTTTTTTCCAAATAGCTTGAAAATAAAAGGAATTTAAAAAAAAAAAACATGTCTAGGAAAATTATGTCCTTTGACACTTTAAAAAAATGTATATCTTCTTGGAAACTGTTAACTAATGTCATTAAGCTAATAAAAAAGCCTCAAAAATTCTCAGATTTTTTGTAAAAACAAATCCTTAAGTGGCGTGTTAATAAAATAAATTTTGCTGTTATAATTTCAGTCTAAGAAATAGTTTGCAGACACTTCTTCAAAGCCTTTGAGTACTTGGGTGCTTCTAGAGTTTCGCAGTGAAACACCAATGCCTTTTACTCCAGTTTTCTCCACTTCTACCATTCCACTTTGAAAAGTGTCTTGTAAAGTGGTTTTCCTGGTTTGACTTTCTTGTCTAGACTGGTAAGGATTTTGACGTGGCACTATCCTACCTTCAAATTGATTTCTAAATCTGACATCTTTTGACAAGCTTAAGAAACTTTCTTTGAAGTGGCAATACCTACTTAACCGATTTTAAAAGTTAGTATTCAAAATTTAGTTCTGTTGTATGTCCACTTTAAGGTTAAGATTTAAGATCAAAAAAATCTTTCTGCTCCGATACTTGGTGTGGATACCTCTTTCTACCGATTGAAACAAGGAACCAGTGCAGTTCATAAAAATTTGCCTGGGCTTCATGGATCTGAATCTTGCTTCTGAGCTGGACCTTTATCAGTCACCAAGGATGCAGCTCAGCCTCCTCCTCTCTTCCCTCTTCTCCTGAGAGCAGCGTCCCTCTGATGACAGGTCCTGTCCCTAGAGGAGTCACTCTGAACTGATGTTCAGGTGGATAAGCAGATAGATTGAATCACAACTTAGTGGTTCAAAACAAAAAAAGAGCTGAAATGTTATATTGTTTTGTACATCTGACAACCAAGCAATTTTTTCTATCTAGACTTCCCCACAAAGTAGAACAAAAAGTGTGTATCGTATTCCGCTTTCAATAGCGGTATCATAAAAGCATGGCAGATTATAGCCTTGTTTCTTCTTCTGAGGTTTGTATATTCATATGGTGTCACGCTCCTTTATTTCTAAATGTGATCAATATGCTCAGTTCTAGTTACTAGAATATATCATTGTCCTTCTGTAATGAAGAGTTCTAAGAAAAGATGAAGCATTCTGGCTGTGCTTCTGTTGGTGATAAAAAGTGGTTCCTTACTTTCTACTGCAGTATGATTTACCAGGACATTCACAAACAGCCTGGAAAGTTGCTTTTAGAATGTGCTGAGATTCTAGTAGTGTCAGTAGTACCATAAAATACTTCTTTTTTTTTTTTT
>VXBW01002127.1:360158-412277 GCA_013400375.1 Thinocorus orbignyianus
CCCCGGGAGTGAGATTTTAACTCAGATACTATTCTCACCACCCAACCATAATCTGTGTTGTTATACTTTAACTGAGGCAATGCTAATGGTCTTTCAACTAAGCTCTGCAGACCCTCACAGTTTTTTCTTAGATAGTTGAAAGTTCCTTCACAGAAATAAGAATTTGGACTCTTTGCTTGTATTTTTCTTTTTGGTCCCTTTATAACATGAAATTATGCTTAGGGAGTGGAATGGTCATTGCAGTCCATCCTGTGTTCAAAGTCAGATGTTTGTGAATCTTGTAACGGTTGGATCTTTCAGTGAATCATTTCCACCATGTAACATCCTAAGAGTGTACTGAGTGGTGGCCTCAAACAGTGAGAAACTTGCATTAAAACCTTGAGCATAGCACATCGCAGAATGAGATTTGTAGTACAGTCATTTCACACTTTCAGTTTCTTCTAGCTCTACAAGGCATGCTCCTTATTGTTGATGGGTATTTTGTTCCTTTCAACTTCCTTTGACCTAAATTATGCACAAGTAAATGAAATGAAAATTACAGAAGCAAGCTATTCAGTATTATTCTTACTTTTGTTCTGCTAAATGAATTTCAGTTGCATGGTGTTTGAAATTTCTGACCTGATTCTATTAGTGCTTTATCTATTGCATGAGTAACATATGGACCAGTGGATGTTCATCTGTGAGAAGAAGAAAATTTGTTTTTTTTTGCGTGCAGTCATCTTGCACTGTGGACACCCACTGCTCTGGATCAATAGACCCAAAAAATTCATGCTAGGCAATTTATAGTTGTCAAACTTCCCACTAAATTAATACAGTAATTTGCAAAGGTTCCAGTTTTCTTCTGCTAGTCTTGCAGGTTTACTATTGGTGAGACTGTTCTGGCATCAGATTCAGAGGCAGGGATCTGCAGCTATCTGCAGGAAGAGAAAGGCTGATATCAGGGATGGAGGGAAACTTTAAAACATATTGTCCCCAATGTGGGAGTAAATGCATCTAACGTAGAAGTGATGCCTTCGGTAGTTTGAAAAATAAAGATTGCTAGGATTACGCTATTTTTATTCTACCATATTATAATTTGAACAGAGTGATTCCTAACTGAATTCAGTATCTCCTAGTTTTCTGTAATTTTAAAACATTTTTAAAAACATTTTTAAAAGTACAATGTGAAGAAAACATCTTCATACAAATTCTAAATTTAGTCCAGTTTTAGCCTGATCTGATTATCCTTTTCCGAGAATAAGTGGTGGGGTTTGACCACACTCTTAGACGTTTGCCATCAAAATCTGTCCTTTTCTAGAATTCATTATCTGAAGTTTAGTCAGTTTGGAAGTTGTGGTTTTCTGCTAATAAATTCTGGCACAAACATTTTCAGCTCTTCCAAGCTCTGTCAACTCCAAGAGAAACAGTAGTACAGAAGAGATGATATAAAGTCTTTAGAAATAGAAAAATAAAATGCCATCTCTGTGAAGTAACACCAAACTTGATGCTTATAAGTATCTGAAAGGTGGGTTGAAGGAGGACTTGGTACTTGATGAGTTTGACTAGTCAGAATAGTCAATGAGATACTTATTTCAGCCTGCATAAACTTTTTTTCTGTTTTGTAGAGGAACATACTTTTTCTGGAAAGCTGTTTACAAAAAAAAACCCAACCAAACAAAACTCCCCATCCATTAATACTTACAGTTGCATTTGCTCCAGTATATTACAATAAACAGAGGTGTTTCCATATTTGCATCAAAATATTGTTAGCACCATTATATCTTTTAATTTCTATACAATGATGAAACAGTATGTGTTCCAGTGCAGCAATGACTAATGTGTCAGTGAAGTTCAAGCTACAGTTTTGTGTTATAATCCAGCTCAGAAAAAATGAGAAATACCGCAATTGTGTCTACTACCACCAGAGTTCATGCAGCAGAAGAGGCAGAATCCTCTTTGTGGAACAGATTGTGATAGTGAGTCAGATTTTGTGCTTGCTTAAAGACCACCAGAGCAATGGACATAACTGCATTCCACCACGAGGAAGCAAGGCGTGCTGAGAAAAATCTAGCTTAGCCTTTGAAAAAAAAAAAATACTATTTTTTCCTTTTAAGAATTCTGGGGCTCCTTCCAAACCCATGGTATATCTATGTGGACTGTAGATAAGCTTTGCTAAATAAGTTTTCATAGTAATTACATAGGTCTGGCTTGTTGATGTTAGCTATTCGTATTATAGATATTCCAGCAGAAACAAAAAGCAGCTTGACTGAGTTTGCTGAATCTTTATGAAACCCTTAAGAGGCTCCAGTAACAACAGGGCAAGGGGAAAAATGACTGTTTTCTATTCCACATAGATTCCTTCTGTGCTTACTCCTGGCTTGTTGTTTCTCACTCCTTCTGGCCACCAGATGAATCTGCAGCATCTCCTGCAGCTGCTTTGTGGCAGTAACTCCCTCCAGCAGCTGTGGAGCTTCAGCCACACTGGTCCCAGAGATGTCTATTATATTCTGTTACGGCATCTGACACTGTAGCTTGCAGCCATAAGAGAAAAGTGATTTGCAGTTGCAAGGATACCCATTTGGCTTCTGCAGAATTGTTTTTTTCTCTGTATCTATGAATCATCACCTTACGTTCAAGTAAATTCTCTCTACTCTTCTCCCTCTTTATTTTTATTGGTAGTCCACAGAGCTTTCAGAGCTTGGGAACTAGACAGCAATGTCAGTGATAATCCAGTCACTTTCCTCAGCAGCCAGACCTCTCTGTACTCCAAATGCACAGAAATATTATGCCAGCAGTCCAAGCGTTGGAGTTTTTTGGTGGTTTTTCTGAAAACAGTTTGTCATCTCTTCATCACATCTAAAAGAAGTAATTGCTTCCTTCTCTGCATTTAGTTTCATGTAGAAGTGTCTTTGCTGTGGTACAGCCTGGTAGGTACCATCTTGTTGATAGGATATCATTTGATTGAAATAAAATTGTGTTGGTACAGTGTGTTAGTCTGCTTCTTTTGGTGTCACCTGTAAAGACTCAGAAATAAAGAAAAAACACCTTGTAGGTAGATCAGAAAAAGCAGATGTAGCAGTTTGGCATTAAGAGATGCTGAAGATCATTTTATTGTTGAATGCATTTATAGCTAATATGAATGTTGTGATGATAGTGAGCATCTTTTTAAAAAGCCAGAAGGCAAATTTTTGAAGTTTGGGCAAGTATTATCAAATGTTAACTTTGCAAATTTGAATAAATCACACAGGCTGTCAAAAAGATAACACACAAAATAATCGATAGCATTAAATAAAAATCTACAGAACTGTCATCGTCTTTTGTCAAATGTTTTACATTTTCCCTATAAATAAGACTACTTATATTGATTCTTTGGGCATGGAGGGTACTGAAGCAGATAGGAGGTAATTAAAAGCATAAATCTCAGGAACTTGTGAAGGTAATTTTCTGTTTTGTAGACAGAACTGACAAAATGATGAAAGTTGTTAGCTCCAACATGACAGAAATATTGCACAATTATAGGGTACAGGGCTATAACATGCTGAAAATTCTGTTCAAATAACAACTATTTAACAGTGCTTTTAACTAAGTTTGGTTAGATATTTAAAATATGATTTTTAATGAGTTTAACTCCTTATGACATGGCTGATCTTCACAGCTTTTTGATTTTTCTGTGTCCTTTTCAATAGTAATCTATCTTACTGTTTGGAGCAAATAGGCTTTAGAAACCCGTTGAGAACAGAATTAGAAAAGTAATGCGTAGCTTTAGTGTAACAAACGGATGAATGCTTCAGTTTTGCAGATTTCTTCAACCACATCTGTTATTAATATCAAATGAGATAAAACTACATTTTTCAATACCACTTTCTAATTTATTACTTCATGTAATTTTTATTAAAGTTATGATTCTAGTCTAAATTCTTCTTAATTTGTATGCTTCTCACATAAATAGGGGTACTCTTACAATATGGCTCTAACAGGTAAACTATATGATCAAACACTTGATAGACTTCTTACTATTTTAAGAAAGGGAGCTTTACAGTTCAGGACCTGCTGTGAGTTAAAATTATGATGTTATAGATACAAATACCTCTATGCTCCTCCAATCTTGTGCAGTTAGATGCTTTCTCTAACAGGACTGTTGCCATTGCAGCCATGCCAGGAGAGCTGTTGTAGGGATGCTGCACATACTTCATTAAACCATTTCTCCTTACTGCCTATTGTAATGTAATTATGGTTAGCCTAGCTACTTCCATGCTAAGAGCTTTACCTGAAAAAAAAAATAAAAAAAATAAAAAAAATATTTTTTTGACTTGAGACTATGAAGTTATAATGGAGTTCTGTAGTTACCAGGAATTCTGGAAGTCACAATCTTGCTTAGATCCATGCTTTTACAAAAATACTGTTACTTAACTTCCAGCACTTAGGCCTTACTTATATCTTTCAGACACAAATTCTATTAATTTGAAAATAAGCTTGGGTGATCCAAGCTATCCTGAATGCTATGAGGATATTGTAAGTATTCTGAAATAATTAAAAAATAAGGAAATTCTGTATTAATGTTATGCCCCCTGGAATTGAAATCAGCTTGATGTGAAGAAGTGAGCATGCACACAGGTGTTGAGAGGTGATCTTTCTACAGTGTCTGTTACAACTATAACTTTTTTTTAGCTTAAAATTATGTAAAACTTCTTATGGTATGCAGGAAGAATCTTTGTAGATCTTTGTAGATGCTCCAGAGCAAAACAGAAGTATTCAGGATCATTATTTAGCAGTATGTGTTAAGTCTTCCAGTTGTAAATTGTCTGTGTTGTTGAACTGTTTTTGGCTGAAGCTTTTGTCATTTTTGTAATAAACTATTTTGCAGTGGAGATTACCATTTTATTGGCACCAAATGAATACAGCACTTGAGATAAAATTTCTGTCAAAAAGACTTCCCATCCAGGGTGTAATTTCTGCTTTAAAAAGATGCAGTAGCAAGGGGGAAGAAACAGGAGTAGGAGCCACCACACTCAGTTACGTTTAGTTATGGCATTCCCTTGGTATTGCAGAACTTAAGACATGAACCCCAACTTCCCACGTGGATACTTCAGACTCTCCATTTATTTGTGTTTGTCCTTAATGCTCTACATATATATAGTTTTATATGTTAATTATCAGTCTGGATAACGTGGTAGCAGATTCAAGCATTCAGCATAAGTGTTGGTGGTCCAATGGTCTTATTTCCATCAAGACCAATTGAAAGGTGACATCAGCTGATCCTAAAGAAGCCTGGAAAAAATATTGATCCTACACACACACTGAACCATTAGACTTAGTCAAACCTCTCATCAGGTTGTCACTAGAAGGATCTGGTAGGTTAATATTTTGTCACTTTATGTAGTAATAAATTCAGTTAATTAGTCATTCACACGCCAAATAGATTCTAAAACTCAGTCAGTTGTGAACTGTCAAAATGAATAGTGCTGATTTCGTATACACTGTCAGTCATTGCTCCTGACAGGGATAATTTTCTGTAATCTTTTGTACTGCAGTCTTACCTGAATTTCAAAGCTTCCTTAAAGGTAATACAACTATCAATGAACCTGTATGAGCTGTATGTTTCCTAGTTATCTATATCTTTCTGTATATACATATCTATACATATACACGTATTTAGGTTTATGCAAAGTAAAGCTGCTGAGGTTATTTTAAGCACTGTAATATGCAAATGATATTCACATTAATTTTAGGAAGCATGTTTATATGTAGAAGATGAAGATTTGCATTGTTGATGTTTAATTAGATGCAATCTAGCATATAAGGCTAACATATTGTATGTAGTCTCACAGTTTAACATCCCAATGCTTAGATTTCAAATTTAATAATTTGGAATTGAAGGTAACAATTAACTTTAGGTTTTAAGTAAAATGTAACACATTTGTATGTCTCAATTAAATGTTTTTTAAGAAAGGAAAACCTTGTTCTTTCTTACAACCAAGTCATTAATCCTTATAGTTTAGAAAGCTTTCTTAAACAAACAAATAAACAAAAACCCCCATAAGATTTAATTACTTGGGGGTTTTTAGTTACTACTTAAAGATTGTAAATGGAACTAAAAATCTAGATTGCTTAAAGAGAATGGACATTCTTCCACCATTTTAAGGTGTAAAAATTTGAAAAATGATGGAAGAATATTGCTTATTTATTTGTCTGTCAATGATATTCTTAATTAATTGCCAGTGAATTCAAAATATAGCTTTTCACCAAGCCTTGATCTTCTAAAGATTTAGACATATATTTCATGTCTTAAAATATGCATCCCATTGATCAAAAAATAATGCCAGGCAAATACGTAAACATTTTTGTGGAATTTAACCTGGCAGTACAAAGGCAATTTTTTTTTGCATTCCGGTATTTAATGTCACATTTATTACAACTTAAAGCTTTTCTTGTTCATTAAATCTTACTAGCCAGTACTTGATGACTTTCTATACTTTCTACTAAGTAGGATTATTCCATTTTAAAATGTCACAATGTGTATATATCAAGCTAGTAAAAAAGAGTCAGTTTTAGGACCAAGTGGAAATTAGATTTTCCTTTTAGATGTAGGGAGTTCTTTCATATGAAATAAAATCTTATTCTATTTTTTGAAAGAGTGTCTTCTTTAACCTAAAAATTATAATAATAAAGGTTCAATGATAACATTTAATTTCAGTTATATAAGGAATAAATATAACTTATTTTTTTTAAATAATAAATATTCTGATAATATTGAATTGTGGAATAGATAAATTACTTTACTGTAGAATTGATTCATCCTCCCAGTAAATGCAGCCCTATACAATGGAATAAATTGTTATGCAATTAAAAAGCATCACAGTATATGAGTACAAAGAGATTCATTAATGTTACATATCTTCACTTGGGCTTTCTAACTTTTTTTCATTTTCTTAAATATTGTTTTGATGATATGGAATTTGCATGAATTAGTTGTACGAAGTCAATGTTAATGATGATAAAAAATTCTATTAAAGTTATTGAAAATACTGCATCCCTAAGATGTTTGCTCTTAATTTCTTTATAAATTTTATTGGGGTTTTGTATTAAAACTGCTGAATTATCTATTCTTTTATACATGTGACTTTTAAACCTTGTGTGTATAGAACATTCTTTTGGATTATCAGACCACATGAAAATAAATGTTCAGCATCTTGTCTTAACTAAAAATGAAAATTTTGTATGTCATGGCTTATTTCAAAGAGCTGTTTAGTATTTCAATGATGTAGATTACAAAACTCATAACCTGTATGGTAGTACTGTATTTATGTCAGAAACAAATTTTGAATAGGGCTTGCAGGAAGTATGTTTGCCTTTAATGTGATACTTCTGCAAATATTTTATAAAACTAGGGTTAGTAATGATCAGTGCATTAATAATCAGAATAATTGGTACCAGTAGTAATCAGAACTTGTTTTCCACTTCCAGATTCCCACAGCCATCCTTTTTCCATTTGCTTACTATAGCTCCAGAGAGTTCCCAAGGTTTTTGTAACACAGTTACACAGAACAGTCCTGTGTTGATACTGCATTTCAGTTACAAAAAGGCAACGGAATCAAAGGATTTATCCCACAGTGGATGATAAGCAAAGTGTGAACTCCAAGTGTTCTACCCCTTCTGAAAGGGGTAGAAAACAGTGCTTCCGTGCCTAGGAATACTCTTGTTTGAAAAGAGTATCTGTGTTTCCACTCATGGAGATGAGTTGGAAGAGCCTTAAAAATGAAGGTTTGACAAAATCTAGCCATTGGAAGTTGAAACTAGACAAGTTTAGTGTAGAAATGAGTAGCATGTACTTAACTGACAAATTGAAGCACTGAAACAATTTATCAAAGATAGATTTTCTATCTTTAGCTACTTTAAAATCAAGGCTAAATTATTCCTGCCCCCCTCCCCCCCGCCTAAAGGCATACAGACTAGTTCAAACAGTTTTGGCAAAGTCTGGTTTTGGGAGCCATAATTAGATGGTCAGAGCAATACCTTTTGGCCTTATAATGTATAACTATGAATTTGATAATAAAGAAATTATAATGATTACAAAAATTAAATCAAAGTGAGTCAGTTCATCGTGTTTCCCTGAGACATTGCTTATGTTTATGGAAATCTTAATTTTAATTTTGCCTGGGCTTGATTGTTCTCAACAGGTCTCATGTACACTACATGGGGATTGAAAGAAGGGAATCAAAGACTGTAGTAGGTTATTACTGATATTGCAGGCATTATTATTGCAAATATCAGCAGAAAGGCTTATTATCAAGGCATTGACTTACTAAGTCTTTCTCTTGAGTGCACTTATGTCTCTTATGTTATAGCTTTGGCCTCAGACAGCATATGATCTTGTCAACATTCCACATATGCGCAGAGCATAGAGTTCAAATATTTAAAGGGACATCATCAACTTGTGAATGCCTGAGTGGAAAATCTTGTACTTGCTATTATTTTAAAATGTAAAGTATTTGAACAGAAAGGGTTCAATACACCTCTATTTTTAGCTTTACATTTTGTACACTATAACATGTGAATAGTTTATTTAATTTTGTTGATGGTGAGCACACCGTCTTGTGCATCATGTAGCAACAGCAAATCTTAAGAGAAGTGGACAAAATCCAGCACAGGTGGAGAGAGACAGGGTGAGACTCTTGTGCCTGTGTAAGGCCCATCAACATAACAGGGTATGAACAGGTCTGAGCTCCTCTACCTGCATTCAGAACTGAAGAGGCCCAACCCAGAAGTTGACAAGTGTCCCTTTAAGTAGTGCACGTAGTAGCAGTAGTGGTATAGCTGTTTAGTTGTTTCTAATTCTTAAATTGTGTTTGTTCACATGATAATATTTCAAAGGTTTTAAAATCAAGAAATAGCATTTGATGAGTAGACTCTACTGGTTTTAGAACCAAACTTTATTTAAAAAAAATAAAAATCAGAGGAATTCAAAGTAAAACTTACCTAGCAGCCTTTCTTACTGAAATCTCCTATAAAAGATGCAGCCACAACATGTCACATATGTTATCTTTTCAAGGTGAAAAGCACTGTGTTTCATGGGTTGTATAATCATTTAAGAAACTTTGGTCCTTCTATTTGCTCCTCTATTCTAGTGACAGTTCTCCATCATTTGTATATATGTGTGTAATTTTGGGGGGGACTCCGACACACTATCTATTCTTTTGCCTGGTCCAGCTGTTTCTACTCAGCACTTAACGCTCTACCATATGATGAAACTGTCATTACTTGCTGTCCCAAGGTGACTGTATTATAATGCCTATTTCTGCTGATCTTAAAATGATTTTCCTTGTTATGAAAGCTCTCTTTATGGAATTCAAATGTCTTAGATGTTATAGTTGCTTTTTATAAAAAGCATGTGACTTGTTTCATGGCTCGCTTCATTTAACACAGTGAACTAAATAAAATAGTCCTAATCGATTTGAGAGAGAATGTTTTTTTGCATGAGCTTAGTAAAAGTGTAGTTGCACCGATGTTTTTATATGCCAGGTACCAGTGTGTGGTCATCTGGTTACATGAAGCATGCTTTCACTGAGTGTTTTACTTTGAAATAAATAGTATTAACTTTTCTAGATAATATGTAACCTTCAATAGAGGCACCTAGTAATATGTCTGAAATATTTTTTTTTTTAGTGATGGAGATATTAATAAAACAGAACTATAGCTGAGTAGTATAATGTTATGACAATAGACTGTTTTGTATGAAATTATGTTTCTTACTACTTTTCTTTGGTAAATTAGTTTCTTAAGAAGTCAAGAAAAATGTTTAAATTCATTAGCTGAAATTTCCAAGCTTTGTATTTTGTGGTAAGCATATAGTCCCTTAGTTTTGCTCCTATCAAAGTGTCTTGATTTACCAAGGCAGCTGGTTATGTAGAGTCAGAAACAATAATGGGGTCTCAAAATCGCTGAAAAAATAGCACGTATTTACGTGTCTAGTTTCAGCTGTGCAATTTCAAAAGCACTGACCTAATTTCTGAAAGTAGTTTTAAGACAAAGGCGAAGTAAACATTACATCTTAGAACATATTTCTACTGTTCTGTTTGGGTGGACCAAGAAGGGTACTTTACGTGTGAAGTACTTTAACCAAAACAGAACACAGACACACACACACAAAATCTATATAGCTTATAAATATAAGATTCTCCTTCCTGTCCTTCAGGTTTGAATTTTCTTGGTCTTCGGAAAAAAAATATTCAAGGCAATTTATAAAACAATCAAGACTGATTTAGTTTTCTGTGTTTTACTCAGGTCTACTGAAGTTTATAGGTATAGTGTTTTTGCATTTTAACCCTTCTTGCTTGATCTAATAGTGAAGTCATAATGTCATTAATGTCTGTTTCAATTGCTGCTGTTGAAAAAATGACAATACTTTATGATTTTTGTGCTAGATCAAACAGAAGGAAAAATGGATGATTTAATCATGTTACAATCCAGTACATCTTTCTAACTACAAGCAATAAAGTCTAGGGAATGGTACATGAAAACTAAGTAGCATCTTTCTCAATTGGATTTGTTTACATTTGTATAGTGCTTTATATCTTTAAGCCTCATGGAAGGAAATAATTACATTAAGAGTGACAGAGCTTTATGTAATCTCAAAGCCTCCTTTTCTGAATTACTGAAAACATGTACTATCCATTAAAATCCTGTCGTTTGAATATATAAGAACTTCCATCTAGGAAAATTGTTAGTGTAGATCTACCAACAGTTTTTAAGTGGAATAATATGGTGCCTACTATTGAAAGTGTCACTTTTCTGCCTTGTCAACATTGTGTTATATAGAAATACAGAAAAAAGTGAGCCTGATTTGTTCTCCTTTGTAGAGCCAGGCCGAGGCCCACTACAAAGGAAGTAAACATGCCAAGAAGGTCAAAGCACTAGAGGCAACGAAAAATAAACCCAAAGTTGGTTCTACGAAGGACAGCGCAAAGGCTAACACAAGCTGCTCCACCACGCCAGTCACAGCCAACATCTCTGACAAATCAGGTCAATGAAAACTTTTTGTTCTATACTTTCTTCTTTTTTGGTGTTTGTATGAGACAATCTGATTGTATGACTTGTGTTTTCTAAACTATTTACTGTGCTTTCTTGTACAGAATTGACTGGTTTTGATGCTATCAAAGTACTTTTTCATGTCTGTGAAACATTCGGTCTCCAGGAACACTAAAGTCTTTTTTAAACTCATGAAATTTACTCTTATAAAGTATGGATGCTGTTCATACAACAGTGGATGGATGTGAGTGGATGGATAAGTCTGAGATACATGTACTTAGCTGAAGCACAAGAAACCTTTTAAGAAATCTTTCCTTTCTGAACAGGATAATATTGCTAAAACAGGACAGCACACCTATAGAAATGTAGTGAAGCCTCGTGGCATGGATATTTTCTGACTTCCACAGCTCATTAGAGCTTCAACATCACTGTTTTTTCCCCCATATTAGTAGTCTGAGGAAGATCAGTAACACTAATTGCTGTAGGGTTGCTTGAGTCTCTTTCTGCTCTGTCAGTGTTGTGTTACTGAATGAAACAGGAGACAGGAGAATGAAACTTGCTGACACTCTGAAATACTGTACTTGTTATCCAGGAGAAAGCACCTACTGTAGGTTACCCAACTGTTGGTCTAATAGACTACTTCTGATAGATTTGCTTCTGTGATGGCAGCGATTTATCTTCTTTACTGGAGCTGAGCTTGATCCAGATGCTGTAAGGAGAATTGACACAGTTTTCTGATACATACACCTCCCCCCAAAAAAACAAGAAAAAAAACCCTGTATCAATAGCTATTTGTCATCCTTCACTCTTCACAGCAGCATGAAAACTGTCTTTGTCTGAGTCTTCAACAGTGACCCAAATTTTGGGTTGGTTCATCTGCCAAATTACATTTTAGGTTTGAGATAATATGAATCCAAGTAGCATCGTCAGGTAAACAAGCCATGTTATTATAAAACAGTAGCAAACTACCATTGATAAAATGTGGGCCACTGAATGGAAATACTTTTAAAATATTTGATAAATATTTTAGTCTCTGAAATATTTAATATTATATATTGGTTAAAATAGATTACTTTTCTAAGTGAACACTGAAAGAACTCAGACAACTGCTTAATTAAGATATCAGTTAAAACTTTAGAGTATTTAACATGTTAAGAATGCATTCTGTGATAAAGTAATTATATCATGCCCTCCCTCACCTATGCCAAAGGCCAAATAACAAAAGTTTCAGCATCTTTTATAAATTCAGTTATCACTTCCATAAGTCTGGAGATGTCTTGTGTTTCCTTTGCCAGAGTATAAGATCTGTCCCTGACTTAATTTTCTTCTCCTCTGTTCAATACACCTAAAATCATTCACACCTCTACATTCAGTTTTTGGGAAAAAAATCTAAGCAATGATAAGGGAAACCTGCTCTTGATATTTTTATATTGCCCTGTTTTGACAGTTTGTTGTTTTATACTGTTAATTACTCCACACAAATCAGACAAATTACCATCTGTGTCTGTTGGATTATACTACTGCAAGTATTTCTGTGTTAAAAATAAATCACAGTGGTAATTCAGTTAAACACTTTCTTCCCATTAGGAGAATAGTGGAATTTTCTGTGAGGGTGAGGCTTCTCAGAGCCTGTTACTGCTCTGCAGGAGATTGTGGGTAGGATGTTTAGGGGGACAAAAGTCTGAACCTAGAGTGGCAAATTCTCTGTATATGCAGGTAGTGCTGGTCACAGAGGTGGAGAACGGTTTGGAGACTGGGGTTTTTACCAGACTATGGAGTTGAAACCAAACCATAATTTTGTTCAGCTACACTTTCCTTTACAGAGGCTATTGTTCATCTGTTCTTTAACATATGGTTAGCTCTTTAACGTAATGCTTATTGCAGCTAGAGCAATCACTACGTTGCTTCTGGGAATCAGTGGTGAGGCATTTTTTGCCTGATACCATTTTTTTCTGAATATTTTAGCACAGCTTTCATTCTATAAGAGATTGATTGTTACCATGTATTATGTATAGGTATATTTTAGTTTTCTTTAAAAGATTTCTAATACTAAGATTTTCAGTTCACATGTGTATTTGTGGTGGTGGATTTTTTTATTCTGATTTCCTGAGGAAATGAAACTCATGGTCACATCATCTATCCACATCATTGCTATTCTCTGGCCTTGTCTTCACAACTTTGACTATATTAGCTAATGTCAAAAAGATTCACAAGACTAAGGTTTTAATGAAGCTCCTATAAGTTTAATGATAATTAGCACTTGGGTGGAAGAGAACCTTAACTTACGGTTTATCCTGAGAAATACTGCCATGTAAGCTCTGTTTTGCTTGGCTTGCTGACTTACCAGGCACTATATTTGCCTTCGGGACAGGGGATTTGTAAGTGTGTATATATGTGGTATTGGTCAGAAAAAATTGCATTAGAAGGACATAAGGCAGGGGCTTAGTGGAATCAAAGAAGGGAATTAAATTCCACCACTTGTGGAGCTGTTGTTCAACCGTTGTACTCTGGGGGATTGCTGAGTTCCTAAGAAATGTTCATCAAGAAATTAGTTATTCCTGGTGTCCTTTCCTTGAGTATGCAAGAGGAGAATGAGAAGCTAAACAGAGAAGACATTTTTAAGTTCTTGCATTCCTCTGTTATCTGCTGTACCTTTTGCTGGTATTAGTGCAGAATAGGGAGGGAGTATTATAGTAAACTGATACTGAATTTACCTCTTATATAGGCCTCCTAATAAAAGGACACAAGCAGGCCTTTGTGATGTGCTGTCGTTTTCAGTGGCATTATGATGAATGATCTGAAGCTCTCCAAGCTGAACAGTTGTTGTATATTGAACTAAAATGTCAAGTTAACTTTGCTACAGAGCCATGTTTTCTCTGGGTCAGACGTGGCACGAGATCTAAAACATTTATTTGTCAGTAGTCACTATTGTAGTAGTAACACGAAAAATAATTTCACTTTGCTTAGCTAGTGTGATGAATCTGTCAAAGGCAAAACCCAAATTCATCCAGGATTTATTTTTCAAAACTTATGATGCAGTGATTTCTCTAAATCTGTTCCTTTCAACTTGAGAAGTGTGGCTGCTGGTAGAGCTACAAAAGTTAAATTTATCTTTGAGGACTTTTGGGAAGTTTCCAGAAGCACGTGGGCTGCTGCAGACAAAAGCGGCCTCAGCCAAGTGGAAATGGGTGACTCTGGAATTCAGTCTAAGCATGGTGATGACTGAGTTATGAGAGAGTGGTCTTCTCTGCTGACATTAATAACACATTATGACTCAGGAATTACTTTTGTAAATAGATCAGCAGTAAACATGTAATAATAAAGCCATACTACCATAATGGTGAGTTGGCTGCAACATCATGTAAGTGGATATTGGTGGGTCGGATTGTGTAAGTTTTACATCCTAACATGATTAGGCTACTATGTGATCTTATTTTCTAACTGCATGATGCTTCACCATTTTGAAGATAATTGTCTATTGGTACTTGTAAATACCATGATCGTATCCTGTTCACTGCTTCTGCACAGATGATGTGTGACCCAGTTGTTGTTCCCACACCTCTTGCCGGGTTGTGTCTACTTGTCCTGATGAGCGTTTGCAGCTTACAGGTGTCCACAGGGGACCCTTTCATAACCTGTCTCCCACACAGTTTCTCTGACCACCCAGGAGTCTAGTAACAGCTACAGAACAGTTTCATACACTAGAAAATTACTACTCTGTCACTGCAAGCTTTCTTGTAGCTGCTTTGAGACATCATTACAGAACCAGCGGTGTTAACAGTGCTGGAAGCAGCTCTTTCATGTGAAGCAAAGATTCCCTTCCCTCCCTGTGGAAGCCCAGGATTTTCAGGATGGCTTCAGACAGGAGTATGCATATATGTATGGCATTGGTTTAGCAAAGGGCAGGGGTAGCAACAAGTACGTAACACAGTTTAGAATACTTAGAGTGTGTTTTAAATATAGCTCTGAGAATGCAACAGAAGACAGTGTCTGTGATCCCAGGTTAGCATAGTCTAGATGCTTACAGAGATGAGTCCTTTAGGAATGCATATGATAATAACTGGATTGAAATGTCACTGTTTACTTATCAAGCAAAGAAGAATTCTTTGATCGTACTTCCAAATAAAAATAAATAGTTCAAAATGAAGCAGACAGATATCTCCTTTGCATTTTGCTTTGATATAAAAGTCAGAAAGTAAATATAACTGTTTTAAACTACTCAAAAGAGGCAAAACCAGGTTTCAGATTATAAAAGTAGGGTCATTTTTTTTTCTGTCTTTGATCCATTCAGTATGTGCTCTATTTCCTTTGTGCTATTGAGAGCTGTTTGTGAAATGATAGATATGGGCATTTCGAGTTCAGTCCTCATTCAAATATGATCAGGAGGCTCTGCTACTTGGGACCCAGTAGGTACAGATAAAGCCTTTGGATGTTCTATGAAAACTCCTTTTTGTTCAGCTGGTAAAGGGATACAGAACTTTATGTACCTAGCTAGGCTGAATTCTAGACCCTGTTTCAAATCCTAACCCTTTTTACTACTTCTTTGTTCTGTATCCAGGCCTCAGGGCAGCTCAACAAGTGGTTCTCAGAGTCACGGTGGTGATATTTCAGCATATGAGCAGTCCTGTGCTGATCTGCTGTGTATGGCAAGGATGGAAGGAAAGGGATGCGACTGGAAATTGTTTGCCAGCTTCTCGGTCCTAAGCAGGCCATGTAAGAGTTATTCCAGTCACTACAGCTGTATAACTAAAACCAGCTGGAGGTTCTGAGGAAATTTGTCTTGCTAGGGTGCGGTACAGTTTCTGACACTGAGTGGGCTAACTCACATTGTGAAAGCAGTCTAGACATGTTGATAATTAGGACTGGCAACTCCAAGCTTTATCAGACTTAAAAAGACTGACCTTGTCTGTGTGTTTTAGTTCATTAAGGGCTTTCTGTGGGTGCTTTGACAACAAAACCTAGTGGTTCTTCCTTGTACTCCTAAGGTGGAGTACAATGTATTGAATCACATTTACTCAGAAAGATGACGATGAGTTGGATTTCTCCAGTGTTCCAATTACCTGTGCTGTTTATGCATCAACTGCCAATGAGGTGTAACGTCCCGAGGGAGGGCTCAGTTCGTATTTCACAAGTCCACCATAAGGACACTCCCTTAGTCGTGTTGCTTCCATTGCTTATTTTAAAAAATCTTTTTGCCAGTGCTCAAATTCTAAACTTTTCCATATGTGTCTCCATACTTGGCGTAATCCTAAAAATGGTATCAGTTCTCCTAACAAAATCTCTTTCACCTTAACTTTTTTTGCAATTTATCATCTTGTTTTCCACTCGTTTTAAAAGAGTGGCTTGTTTACATAGCACCAATAAGCTTTTTTTTTTTTAGATAATCCTTCAGAAATAGCTAGGAGATAGAGACATGCAACCTCCACAGTTTAACTGTGGCATATCTGCTCTGGGGAATTCTAGGTTATTTATCATACAGATGCCATTATAAGAACCCCAAACTTTAGGGTGTTTCTAGGGCATATATTCTTCAATCTTTTACTTCTGGACCTCCAGACCTCAAAATGTGTTGTAACAAAATTGGATTTTGTGGGTGGGGCAGGGAGAGAGAGAGAAACTGCAGTAGAGAAACACAAGGATGTGTTTGGCTTGCTGTCTCCCCGTGTCAATGGGCCATATTTAAAGATTCTGTCTTATGCCCCTCAAAGATGCTTGTCGTTATGTCTAGCCTCCATCAAATGCTACCGATGGGCCTCAGCAGTTCTTCACATCTGTGCTTACATAAGGAATTCTACTGAAGTTATATGCTATAAAACAATCATGCATCTGTGTTTATGTGTATTCAGATAGTGCCTGCTAAGCCCGGGCATCTCTCTGTTAGATAAAGGCATTAGTTTATGGTCAACTGAGTAGTAAATTAAATCAGATACAGCCACCATGGAGAGTTAGTTCAAGGGCATTTTTTCATTAAACCCTCTGAGGATGGTAAGTCTTGTTCTCTTTTCATTCAGTGTTTCAGAGCCACTGGAAGATCACGCTGTTGCCACCTGTTGAAACTCTGTCCCCAAAACAGAGGTAAAGGCACAGCATAGAATTCACTGTTTTTATAGTTGATAAAATAAAATGGAATTAATAAATGCTCATAAATTCATCACACATACACGGTTGCGATTAGCTTGCGTGTATTCACATGAACATTATATTATCAGTATCAATATGCAAAATATACTGTCTGTGGCACATTTAATGCCTGTGTTGGATTTAGTAGTAAATAGCTTCTGGGCATTTTCTGGTGGGTTATCTCACCAACTGGTTCAGGAACTTGCTGTTTGGTTTATGCTCTTAGAATGAAAGGTTAGCCAAAAGGATACTTAAAAAATCAAAGAACGGAATATCATTATAGTGGATTGGATCTTTGCTTTCTTCTCTGTCACACTTACTATTTGTGCTTTTCAAAAGTGGATATTCAAACCTCATCTTTACATGTGTGTCTTAAAACGTGTCATTCTGAATGTTTTGGTGTTGATAAGCTCCTGGGAGCTTCTGGAAGTCATCAGATGTTTCTTCAGTCTGTCTATAAAAATGCTAACTAGTACGTATCAAATTCTGCACGTCTACTGAAAACTGATTATAGATGCCATTGACTGAAAAATAAGCTCTGTAGCTGACACAATTACACTGATGAGCTGTTGCAATTCCTGTTCAAATTGAAAAAGGTCAATCTTTTCTTTCTCCAGTTATTACATCATTCAGAAATACACTCAAGCAGGATTTTTTAAATTCTTTCTTTAAGAAACTGTAAACTTTTTTCCTGCAGTAATTTAAGCAGAAGTTCTGCATTAAAAATATATTGTAAGATGAAATAAGACTCTTTTTGGGTGCTCTGCTCTGTACCTGAGCATTCATGTGTTGTGTGTCATTAAACCTGTATACTACTATTTCTTTTACTTAGTTCTAAAAAACTGGAACTTCATTGCATATTTTTCCTTAGTGTGCTTATAATTATGCAAAGTTTTTCTTACTTTGGGGAGAGGTAAAGACAGGCACTGGGCCAAGCAAGAATAACTCTACTAAAGTTGCTGGACAGTGGGACCAGAGCCAGGGATGCTCTCAGCTACTAGGGGTTTTTTAGCTAGATGTATGTGATCATTTAAATAATCCATATATATACACTGAATCTTTCAGCAACCCTTTTATATTGTTTGTTCTGCTAATGATGTGCCTATTGAATATCCAAATATATTTTTTTTTATATATGATGATGGTGATGATGATAATGGAATGGTAATAATGAAACAATAAATGTGAAGTTATAAAAATTACTAACAAATATATGTATGTATATTTCCATAGAGGACATAATACCAGAGATTTGGCACTGACAGAAGTATTATGTATCACATCATTCTTTACTCATCATTGTCTTTACAACATACTATTACAAGAGTTCTTGAGTCTTCGGGTAAGGAAATAGAGAAGGTGAGACAAAAAGGAAGTAGCTGGCAAAAAGAGAGTTGATACTGAGATACCAATGTCACCCACCTGCTTTGCAGAAGTATCCTAAAAAGTCAGTGTTATGTAATGAGATTTTGTATAAATTGAAAACGAGAGAAATAAAATATCCCCTTCTATCACCTTAGGATAGTTATTATTTTTATGACAAATGACAGTATTATTTGCCTAAGAAAAAATAAATTTGTGAATCAAGCCCTAGGTTTGTTTTTAGATGACCAAGAAATAAAAATCAGTGGAATTTCTCTTTATTTACATAGTACTGAAGTTAGCCGTTTAAATCCACTAGAATGGAAAATTCCCCAAAAATACAACTTCTGGGTTTTTTTCATTTTTTAAACAAGCCTAGAAGGAATAGTTTTATCTGTACGTAACACTTTGAAAGAGCTTACTAAGGAAATATATTGCTAAAGAAGTAAGGCCATTCTTCTGATGCTACATATTTAGTTTTCTCACGTAATCAGGGAATTCAGTGGTAGTTGAGTGGTAGTTGAATGGAGTTTTGTTTCTGTCCAGTTGTGCCAAAGTTAAAATTTGTATCAAGTATGTAACCTTTGAATTAATTTTCCCCCTTTTTCTCTCAGCCTTTAGTTGAATTTAGTCTCAAAATGTAAAAGACTGGATCATGCCCAATGTTGATGCTTCAGGAAGCTTTGGTTTTCCCTCTGAGATAAATGTCCCTAGTTTTTAAACTGTTTTAAACTTTTACTTATGATTGGGGAAAACAATCTTGCTTGTGGGTTTGTTGTTTCGGTTTTTGGGTTGTTTTGTTTTATTATTATTTTTATTTTTATTTCTCAACAGCTATCTCAGTAAGGGAAGAGACCTCTGGGAGTACAAGCTGGTCTGGCAGAGACTTCCACACAATCAATAATATGTCTTAATTTGGGGTTTTTTTGGTAAATGCTGTTTTTACTCATACTCATCTTCAGTTCTGTAACATAAATGCAAATGATTTTTAGAACACAAGGAAAAATGTATGTTGCTAGGGGATGGCAGGCAATTGTGAGACCAAGAAGCTGGTGAGTTGGTTTTGATACAGAATTGTTTGGAGATCTTGAATCAAAACCAAAAGCAGTAATATCCATGGCTGGCACATCAGACATGTAAATAGCACTTTGGAAAAAATCATCCTTTATCATTCTTCTGCCTTAATTCTACAGCTGCTGCATTCTTGACTTTGAGTGAGAAATATCCTACATTTCCTATAGCATAAAAGTTGCACATACAAATAATAGTTGACATACTGTTTCCTTTTTATTTGGTTTCAAGGAGAGTGGTGTCTGTTATACAAGTTATATTTGAAATGCAATTTATTGTTCAAATCTTGAGGGCTTGACTAAATATTCTCAGTCCTCAAGCAAAACTGCCACAGAAATCAGTGAGATTGCACAATTATAGATGTCATTTAACTGAAATGAAGACGAGTGTTTCATAGTTGACATCAATGGCAATTCTGCCTGGGCAAGTACCACGTAAGTAGTTCAGACACAGACCCACAAGAATGTACTTGCATGCAGATTGTCAATTCTTTTTGATTCATTTATTTAGACACCCATAAATTTTGTACTGAGTTCCAAAGCACTTTAGCAGCTGTGGGTAGAATGTTAAGATTTTTATTTTTTTTTCACAAACAGCGAGTAAAATGTATTTCTAGTAATATATTTCAGATCCATAGATAAAGGAGGCAATGTTATTTTTATAGCTGAGAAGATGAACCAAGACATGTTTTAAGCAGAAATGAAAGATGTCCGGGCAGAATACAGTATGTTTGTTGTAATCTTTGAATGTTATTTTTCTAAGCGTTCCTACATTATTAAAATGTTAAAAAGACAATGCAATACTATAGAAAGTTTGCATTCTAGGACCTCTAAAATAAATGTGCCTGATTCTGTAATGGAAGTATAAAATTTTTACAAAATAATAGATGTCTGGTGTCAGAAAAAGATACGTTTAATTAGCAAAAACATTTACTTTCACCCAGATGAGTCACATCTTGTGATAACAGAACTTATACTGTATTTCAAACTTCATCCAAACTGTATTATAATTTCCAACTATTAAATTTTTTCCATTCTCGCCAATACAAACTGGCATAGCTCAGAAAAGGTGAAAGGCGAAAGCAGATTTGAAATAAATTTGCTTAGACATATATGAAGACTGAGCTTTTGGATAGTCTCACTTTATGGGTGCTCGTTAAATAATGTCCACCTTTGCTAACTGTGTGTTGTTACGTGTCTGCTGGTTAGACCCACCTTGGTTTCAACTGCTGGCGGCATAGTGCTACTCGCCTTGCTGAGTTTTATGAACAAACTTCTAGTGAACTTTTTCCCATCCCACTGTAACAGGGCTACAGTGTGTCACTGAGAAATTAGATATCAGTAATGTAGACTTAGCGTATTAGTCTGTGTTTGTGGTTGTAGATGAGCTGATTTTCTCCAGAACTAACTCACTGAATTTGCCAGTTACCTGTTCACACTATTCAATCTAAAAATTGTAGAAGGGGTGAAAAAATTGCATTAATCTCTTTTCAAATGAGGAAAAGAGAAGTCTGATATAACCTACATTCTGTAAAAATGCAGAATAGACAAGCAGGTGGAATGGAGGTGCAACACAAGTTGCTCCAAGTGAGTACTGGAAGTTAGTTTGTTTGCGCCAGACGTACTACATGCTCTCTTGCATTTTGGCTAATGGTGTAGAATCAACCCTTCTTGATCTTCTTGCTCTTGCACAGAGAAATTGCATTGTGTTGAAAAATTAATAAGAGATTTTTAAAATCTGAATGTCCCTCCACACCCCACACCCCCTTTTTTTTCGTCTTCCCTCGTGAGTACACCCAGATTTTTCTTGATCTTGATTAGTAAAAGAGATCTAAAACACCAGCTAGCCAACCAAAAGCGATTCCCCAAGAATCCCCAACTGTGCAAGGAATTGACTAAAAATCATAGGTATCATCACAGACACCCCAGTTGTTGGAGCAGCAGGCACTCTTCAGGAAGGTGTACAGATAGGTACAGCAATAGATTTTGTAGGGCAAGATTTTATAGTTTCAGAGCTGTGTGTGCTTCTGAATATTTTCTAAGTCTCATCAGTCTGCTTTCATAAAACTTAAGCCTGTCCAAATTCCAAACCCAAATCTGTGTAACATTACATCTTTAATCTGATCAGTTGCAAATTATCTTATTCTTTAAAAAAAAAAAAAAAAAAAAAGACAAGTTCCTTTGTAAGAAAATTCCCTGGAGTCTTTGGGATGCCAAATCAGAAATAAAATATCCAAGAAAATAAGTAACCACATCACTGCTGTACTGTTGCCAAACAAGCAGTACTTCTGAAATGAAAAAGATACTTCTGCTCAGCCTGTTGGAGAGTAGTGATGCAGTTAATCAAATAATCAGTCTAGCTACAGAGTTCACTCAATATTGCAGAGCCATCCAGACATTTCCTGATGTAGCTTCTGTATCTTGAGAAAATATGTTGTAGCTTATTTCAGTGCATATTTGTGTTTAAGATTAAAAGCTTTATATTTATAGCTTCCATTTATTTCTCATCTTTGTATAGGAACAAAATTGGTTTTCTTTAGAATGTGTCAAACGGATTTATTTAATGTAAAACCTTTCATCATATAAAACCTAGCTGGTTTTTAGACAGGCCTGAAGTACCAGAAAAGACATTTTAGAAACACTGAAGGTAATCAAAGAGTTAATGGATACGCTGTGCTATCTGATTTGCATGTAGGTTTGCAGTGGAATTTTTCTAGAGCAGAGCCCTACGGGTTTTTCAGCCTCATTTCTCAGCAGACTGCACAACTGGTGAGAAAGTAGGTATTTTGTCTGACAGCCATTAGAGTCTCATTATACAGAAAATGTGGAGATAAAACAAAAAAGATTTTGAAATCCCTTATCAAAGTTAGCTATCTTTGTCTTAATGAGTGTCAAGATATAATATCATGCTCTTTGTTGTTTGGTGGGGTTTTTTTTGAGTGATGCTGAGGCGCAGGACAGGGCGCTTCCAAATGCTGTAAAGGTTGCGACCATTAGTGACTTAATTGCTTTCCTGCTATTGCCTTTATGGCATATATTACTCATAGTATTCATATTTTTCTTCATAAAAAGGATAATTAATTGTGTAAGTGCATGCTTTATTCCTTTGTAGCAGTGTGAGCCAGCAGCAGATAAGACTTGCTGTGAAGAGCAATGTTTTGAAACTTCTTTTCTTACTGGAGCTATCATCTGCCTTTCTATTCAGTAGCTTTTCTGCTGGTATATTGAAGGAGGCCCATCTTGTCCTTCTGTTAATTCAGTCACTGATACTCTTCTCCCTCCATATCTTACATCAGGGCAAAGAGATGTACAGCAACAATTGTTTCCAGTATAGTTTGGAGGTCCTTTCTCTCTGGCTCAGACCTGTGTCCCGGGGCAGATCCTAGGGTTTATTTGGGCAGTCTTTCACGTACAGTGTGGTTAAGTAAGTTTTCCCTACCTTGATTTTATTTTGTCATAGTTTAATGTCTCCCTTAATTACTTTCAGCCAGGCTTGTAAACTTTTGTGATGGTGATCTCTCTACTTTCATGTTTTTGGTTTAAATGCTGCAAATTGTTACAATATTTCTGTGGTACAGCTAAATCTACTGACTTTTCTCTCTCTGAATTCTTCATGTCCTTCAATTTCAAAGCTCTCCATACATCATATGTCTTTTGTAATGTACTTTCAACATGCTGACTGGCACCTACAACCCATCAGCCATTGAAACCAGCTTCCAAAACAGTTGCCTGCTTTTCCTGGTCCTATTTGTGAAGAGATTCCTGCAAACAGCTGCCAGACTTTATTCTGTTACTCTTACCTCTGAAAATTTCTTTCTCTGATTGAAAAACACAAAAAAAGCTTGTGACACGTTTGGCTGCCACACAGGTGGCTGTGTTGCTGACTGGTCGTTCTGTCTCTTTTGTGTTTCTATACCTGTCTGTCTGCAGCTGTGATCTCTGCCCTTCAACTGGAAGACGCTTGGTCTGGGGACTGCCTTATTGTTCTTTGTGCAGAAAGCTTAGAACAGCAAGGTCAAATGATAGATTTTAGTAATACCAACTAATTCACCTCCCTTCAGCCTTGTCAATAGGCGTATGTTGTAAAGAAGTGTAGAAAGAAGAAGTATAGTGAGAAATGTCACTTCTTAGTTTTGTCAGATATGCCAGTCATCTAAAATGTCTAACTTTAACTGCAAATTTTATTTTTTTAAAAATGCTTTTTTTACTTTGTCTTTATTGAGGCCAATTTAGCTATAGTGATAAGCTTTTCAGCAAAACTTCTCGAATTATATATGGCTGCAGTTAACATTAACTGATTTTAACTTTGCTACACAACTGATCAGGGGAAGAGCATTTATACAATAATCTGACAAACTGATTGATTTCCTTTTCTTGTTATGTAATCACTGTGTGCTTCAAAGGTTGTTTAATGCAGCCCAATGTTCATAAGCATATTTGCAGCTGCTTAAATTATAGGGAGAACCTGAAAATTGGTTTCACTCAGTACAGCTCCGCTGGTTTGGGAGATATGCTTGCATTAACTCAGAGTCTCAATTACTCTCAAAAATCAACACTTTAGACTAATGCCAGTTCCCTGTAACACAACTTATGTGAACTCAAGGCTATTGTATGACAATCTTTGCACCACATTTCTAGTAACCCATAAATAAAGTACAAACCCTCCCTTTCAAAAATCACTTTTGGTTTTAGTTGCTGTAGAAAGTGGCACAGTCGGAGGTTAATTGAAGGTGTTCAGGGCCATCAAACTGTCCATGTTCTTAAAAGTCAGTCTTCCAATGTCACAATGTGCTATTGTGACATACCGCTGTAAACAAGCCTGATGGCACCAACGGGTTTGCCCCTAACCATGTTTTAGTTCTTCTCATGGGTTGCATAGCCTTGATAACCATGCAGTGATTCAGTTATACATTATTTTGTTGCTGTGCTTCTCCTAATGTGGCAGTTTTAGGCTGGAAATTGCATGGCTCTTTCTTCAGGTTTTTCAAGAAGAAAAGGAACACAAGTATTTACTGTTTTCTTACCTTTACAAAGGATAATCATAGATATCTAGACTGCCGAAAACAGTTTTTCCATTATGCTCTTTTCTAAGCTGACAATATGTTCTGTTGTGTAAGCCGGTGGAAGAATTACAAAACCAAATCGCCATCTCTAGGATGGGAAATTAGCAAATCTCTCACGAGAGCTTTGGTGTAGGGTTGTCTAGAGCAGCTTTGCAGTGTCTGTGCTGCCCTTCTGTTGTAAGTACTTTGAGCATGGCCACTCTTCAGTGCCTGCAGCTGGGGGACAGGGAAAGAGGGCGGAGCTGAAGCCTGGCAGTGGGTGGTTATAATCATGGTATGGCCTCCATCACAGACAGAACCACTATGGGAGGCTGTTCTCTGTCCTGGCATCCTTGTCTGTGTGTGTGCTCAGCCTTTGGCACAAGTCATGGGTAATGGTCCCAGATTCTGGCAGAGAACAGAGGCAGGCGGGTGTGAAACTATACTTTTTGTCACATGCACACTCATGCACAGTATACCTATTTTCAGTAATCAAAACATCATGTTTTCTGTTACTGTCACAGTAAGAGCAGGTTTACTTATTTATGACATACAGGAATAAAATGTACGTGACAGTTTTGTAAGGGCTACTAGGATCACAGCAGAACTCCGTATCTAAAAGCTCTTAGCCTGCCTGTTGGAAATGGCTACTGCAAGTGTATCACATGTATCATCTTTACCTTGGATAATCCTTTAATTTTAATTGCTATTTGAACAAGCTATTGTGAAACAGAAGCTTGTTGCAAAGTTATGTTTTGTGTATCTTCAGTGATAAAAAGCTGCTGATAGGCATGTTGTGGGCTGTAAGTAGCAATGACTATTATTGATACAGAAAAAAAAGCAATAACTAGAGACACATTTTAGTATGGTAAGACATCATGTTAAAATATAAATTTATAATGTGCAAATATATATATGTTATGAAAACGCTTCACAGAAATTGCAAAGTAAATGAACTCTCTTAAAGGTAATTTATAAATCAGACTGGTCAATGGAATGTTTAGGGGGATTAAAAAAAAATACTCTTTCCACTTTCTGCATGGACTACGTTGATGACTGGACTATGAGCTGGAGTAGAGTGTTCACATTCAGTTGTTCACTAGGAAAGAAAATAACTGAAAAGAAGAGATGCAGGTTGAGCATCAGAGGGAAGAAGCTTTATAGTAACGGTTTTTGCCCTTTTTTGAGCTAGGGCAAAACTCATTCATTTAGCTAGACTAGAATTTCAGCATTAACATGTAGGTGATATAGATTATGCCACAGCAACTGTAATGAGAGGCAACATGACCTGTGAAAGTTGGTAAATCGCCCCAGCTGGTCTTACACTGGATGCTAGAACCTGTTAGATTTCAACCTGTCAGGTGTAACCCTGTGCTGTGCCCTGACTTTCGTACATACAGCTGAAATGAGGCAGTACTAATTGGATATGTAAGTCTGGTATTTTAACATGGTGCTGACACAAACATAAGGCAAACAACCAGAAATATGTGCAAACAATTTCAAAGCAGAATTGAAACAATGTAAGTAGGCAATGAGAGCATTGATATTACTGAGCCCAAAGCAATACTTAATTAGCTTGCTTTATTTTTTCCTTGGGCTCTGTTTCAAAATAAATTCAAGCTTCAG
Organism: Thinocorus orbignyianus; assembly: GCA_013400375.1. Classification (NCBI taxonomy): domain Eukaryota; kingdom Metazoa; phylum Chordata; class Aves; order Ciconiiformes; family Thinocoridae; genus Thinocorus; species Thinocorus orbignyianus. The sequence continues at coordinate 386,383 of VXBW01002127.1, forward strand.
TAGGAACTTGAAATGAACTATTGATTTACATCTCTGGAGTCTTAAGGAAAAGGGAGACTTAATTTAAAGATAGGAATTTACCACAGATAAAATGTGGCCTTCCTAGGCGGAAAAAGAAAATAGTTGACTACAGTGCAACAGTGCAGGTTAGATTTCAAGTGAACCTCTTGCCATGTGTGTTATAATGTGGGCATTTCAACCTGACCCTGGCTCAGGCTGAATCATAGCTACAGTTTTCTGGCGGGAGGTTGGTACCACTGTGGTCTCCTGCTTCCACCTCTGCTCTGCTCTGCTGTGCTGCAGAGGCCAGTGAGTGCCTGGTCCTGGGCAAGACAGGCTCACTGATGCCCTTCCTTGGCCTCCGCCTGGCTCTGATGGGCTCTGTGGGCTTGGCCCAGGTGGAAACCAGAGCAAATTTGAGCCTATTCTCAATAATACTCACCTTCAGAAATAGCAAGAGGACTGTAATCCTACAGCTGCCTCTTAACCACCCACATGTATTTTATACAGTGATTACAGTTTGGAAGTCTGTATGTGCATGCAGGCATTAACAGTTACATTTCTGATTTCTGTATGGTGATATTATTTGTTAGTTCTGTCCTATAAGAGCAAAAAAAAAGTAATCTTCTTTGTGCTTTGTAGATACATGCACTTTGCGTTTCCTGTGCTTTGCACAGTTGAATACTTGGCATTTCTCTCTCAAACATAAAACTGTAAGTAATGATGTTTTGAATTCTGTGGATTGAAAACAATAAGCTGTTATCAAAAGCCCATTTGGAGAAGTGCAATTTTCTGATTTTAGAAGCCAGGAAAACCCAATTCTGGCCCCTCTGCAGTGACAAATACGCACTTAGCTCCGTGTACTTTCTGTGGGAGTTAAACTGTATAATAACCTTACAATTATGATCTTTGAAGATGTTCTGCATTAGGCATTTAGAATGGTGGAAGGAAACATTAATTCATAGAGGGGCGTGTGTCTCTCCTTATACACATACATCTCCATGGATGAAGAGCTTATTTGTGTCAGGAAGCTTTCCAAATGGTGGTATTATTATGTGAAGTGAGGTTCTTTCCAAAAGCTGAGAATCTGGCAGAATTGAGCCCAGCTGGATGCTGGTAACTTCTGCCTGGTTTTTTACAAGTTTTCATGTTAGCTTGTTACACATTTTATACCCTAGAATTGCTTTGTATTATGAATAGTGAAAACACCATAAATCTGGGGAATATTTTAAAAATTGACATACTACATCAGCTGGTGGCCAGCTAAGTGAGGAGAAGTGGGAAATAAAATCTGTCATTTTTCAATCATCTGTTAAATTCAGCAATGGAAAACCATCACTCCATGATGATAATTGGTGGCCTGTGTAAAATGGATCTTACTCCATTGCTCAGCATCTCACTCCACAGACATTTGATGGCAAAACAAAGAAATAAAAATCTGCTCCCTCTTGTTGCAGATGGTTTGAAGAGAGAGGTCAGGGGTTGCAGGTTGGAATGTGAACTCCATTCAGTACTTGATGCACAAACGGTCTCATACCGGGGGATCCACCCTGGCACCGATCAACTGGCATTCCTGCTAGCCCCCTCCTGCTGTCTCTCAGTAGGAGATCATTTCTGTCTCCAGAAAGTCTCTGAAGTGTTTCAAAAGGACCAAATCTTTATACTTACATTAAAAAAAAAAATCATAACAGCATAAAAAATCCCTAAACTGGAACTGTAGTCTTATATATTATTGCACAGTTTGCAGGTTCTGCTGATGTATTAATTTTTTAAGGCCTGAAATGCAAAATACTGAGGAACCTTCCTTTATTGCAGTCAATTTCACATACATCCTGGAATTATGCTTTTTGCAGTCTGGCATAACATTGCATAGAAAAACAACAACAATGTGAATTCATAAATGGCAGCAGTTCAGCGTGTTCCCTTTGTAGATGTTAGCACCACTGAGAACTTTCCATATTGAAAGCTCTTTAATTTAAAATGTTAGCGAATGCTGTTTATTAAAGTCATGTATTTTATGAAGACTCACAAGTCATATAATGTGTTCTAGATTCTTGCAGATGTGATTTATTACTATAGCAACATTAGAATGGAATAGTCTATGAACTACAATTTAGTATCACTTTCTTTTGTCATACTTTATCAATCAAAATACCTTCAGAATCTGGTTTTATCATTAATTTAGTCCTAGTAGTAGTCTTCATATTTGATCATTTTCAGTGTTTAATCAGTTCATATCACGTAATTTCAAAGTATTTTTATTGCTACTTTAAAAAATATAATTCTTTTATTAGAATTTTCTTTCTTATAGCTTTTAACAATCTAAAATTGATGTACTGCAATGCACTTCTGGGAAATATGCCAACAGTTGTGGGGTTTAGTTTCAAGATGCCTGTTCATATGCGCTTGCAAGGGTTTGTTGCAGGGGTACAATCCTGCTTTCAGAATTCTTGGTAGCACAGCATTGGCCTGATAGACAGAGTGATGTTGAGACAGAGCCTGTCAGCTGTAAACATGAAGTGCAAGTGCCCATATTTAAAAGTAACCAAGTGGTCAACATAGAACCTAGTTTTTTAAATCAGTTCAACACTACATAAAACTATGTCATAGGTTTCAAATGGGTTATAAGTAGTTTTTAAGAGGCTGATGTTAAGTACATGTTGCAAGTGCTTAGATGATAAAACTCGATTCCTGTTCAGAGTGCTAATGTCGTAGTCTTCTGCAGTCATTCCTTATGTCCATTTTGTTAGGGTTGCTCATACCAGTTCTGCTCTATCTCCATTGCATCCCATGTTCTTTATAGGTGAGCTCGTTTTACTGCTGGCAACTAGTATGGCCTGTGGTCACAAGGACTGCCGCTGAATAGGTTAACATGCAATGAGCTCTTGGGCAAGCAGCATTTGAATGCTGGCTCTGGCACAAAGCTCCTCTTCAGGCACGGCTGGGCATTTAATCTCTTGCCTTGCGATTGCCATCTGTAAAATGAAGTGATACCTGCCTACCTGTCTTACAGGAGCACAGATGATTGACTCGTGTGTGTAAAGTGATACAGGAATGCACTGAATGCCCATCAGAGCCATCTGATCTCTAAATATACGGGGAATCATTCTTGGAAAAGCCTAAAAATATTAGCAGCTGTGTTCATGTGTGCAGTGCTGTACCACGATCAACTCATGTAACTGAAATAAGGGATATCTATATCACATGTTAAGACAGTGCTGGAGCCTTTCAGTGCCCTCCCAGTGACTTTGAGAAACTTGGGTCATTCTAAAGGCAAATGTATTGCTTTTCAGAAATCTTTTTGTAATCTCCAGTGCAAAGGCTTACACGTTTCTGGGTGCTCTCCAGTCCTTAACCCTGGCTGCCTTTGGGCTTTCTTGGGCTCCTTTCAACTGGCCAAACCCACAGCACTGACAGCAACAACAGCTGACATGAATTTGTTGAAGTCACTGGTATTCACTGGTAACCCTAAAAACAGGAAAATCTCCTTTTCTGAGAAATTACTATATTTCATGGTAGGATTTTAACAAGATTTCAAGGATACTCCTCTTGTGTATAAAATGAGATGAATTAGGTCCCTGTTGTGTTACATTCACTAAAACCACATGAATATTACTGTGTGATATTTTGTGTGTGTAGCATATTGCGTCATATGTAATTTACTTCTTTTAGAAGATAAAGGGAAAGCAAAACCCAATAGTGCAAGTCAGCAGTCCAGTACAGAAGTGGGACCTTTTCTTCCCAAACCTGGAGTGGCAGCAGTGGCACCTGTAACACCTGCTTCATCCTCCAAGAGCACAAATGGAGCTCCTAATACAATTACTGAACCAGAAGAGGAAAAAGCAAAAAAACTGCTTTACTGTTCATTATGCAAAGTGGCTGTGAATTCCTTGTCACAACTAGAAGCCCACAATACAGGTGAGTATGGACACAGTGCAAGTCAGTTGTGTGTTGTTATTTTCAAAATTTCATGTAAGAAGCTGTTTTTCTGACACTATGGTAGCCATTCTTCATTGAAAAGACTTTTAGTTAAAACCTGCAATGGCAGGTTACAGAAACATTTATGTTCTTGACAATTCAATGTGTGGTGCTTGAAATTTTATTAAAACTATCTATAATCTTTTTTAACTGTCCTTCATGTACTCTATAAGCTTTTGATTGACTAAATCCCTCTAGTTCATATTACCTAATCAGATTCCATCATACCTCCATAGTGAGGGTCAAAGTATGATCATAGTGGTTTCTGTTTCTAAAATGTCAGTTTTCTCTTTCCTATTTCATCTCACTATCCCCGGTGTCTATTTTTTTGCTGGTGCGACTTGTAGTAAGTCTTGTTATTTGATATTTTTGATAATTTTAGGGTGGTCTCCTTAGATTTCCTAGATGTCCTAGAATCTTTTGACTACTGTGAGTTATAAAGGTCACAAGTAGCAATCCATAATGTGCTCTGGCTGCTCTGTGATGTGCTGGTGATGTGAAGCTTGTTAACAAACCGTTGGAGCTGCTTTTACAGCTGTGATTCATTCTTGAAACGGCCAGAGCAGCTGTTTCTTCCAAATTAGAGGATACTTTTCGAAATATTCCTGTTCCTAAGCAGTTTTTGAGTGATTGCTGTGGTTCCTCTCCCACTCTTAGCTCGGCCCTGTTATGTCATTCACCAGCTATATGGATTTTGGCAGAACAAGCTGCAAGCACCTTGGCCATACACCCCCACACTTCCCCCAGATAGAGAGGCAGTGGTCCAGGGAGCCTGTTGCTCCCTCATTGTACAAGCCCTTCTTAGAATAGATTGTCTGGCTTCCCTTTAGACCGAGGCAGTGGGAAATACGCTGACCAAAGCCAGTCATCATTAATCCCGATCTGTGGTGACTTAAACCATTCTGTCTTGAAGATGAATGTATTTTTAAAAGTCCCAAGGCTGATGGCCATGGCTGCATGTTGCTGATCAATTACTCACCCGTGTCTCCTTGTCCATTAGGCTCCAAGCACAAGACCATGGTTGAGGCTCGGAATGGTGCTGGTCCCATCAAGTCTTACCCTAGACCTGGGTCCCGGCTGAAGGTGCAGAATGGCAGTAAAGGCTCAGGACTGCAGAACAAGACATTTCATTGTGAAATCTGTGATGTCCATGTTAATTCAGAAATTCAACTTAAGCAGGTAGCTTGCATGTATTTGGCATTCCTTTGTTGGTTTTAGTTGTATTGCAGTATTATAGGTGGGATGTAGGTCTGTGTTGAAGAGGTTTTGGCAAAAAGTGAACTTAATATTTCTTTTCTGTGATCCCACAACTATTTCTAAATAGTTCACTATAGGTCAAGTTCTCCTAATTGTTTCAGCTGGGAAAAAATGGGTTTAAGAGTCATAAAGCCGAGGTGGACAAGGTGTCAGTATCAACAAATAGCATCGCAGGTGTAGTTTAAAATTTTCCTTTTAAACTGGAGAGAGATTTGAACTTTGGTCTCCCAAAAGGAAGAAATTCTGGGTTGAGGTTCCCTGAATACCTCTTTTGGTGCTGTTTCAATCTGCTGGGATACTTTTTAATAGTGTGTGAGAAGGAGAAATTGACTTGAATCTATTGATTTAGGACAGTAAGCAGGAGGGTAATACTGTAGATATGTCTGAATTGTGTAGAGCAACATTATCATTAACAGTGTAGCTGTATGAACATGCAGCTCTTCTCTGTCTGAGCCAATTTGTCCTGGGTTCAGAGCTGTGACAATACAAATATGTTGATTCCGACACCCAGACGAGAATCTCTAATTGGATGGTGCTGCGCTGTGTCAGTGTGTCCTCTCATTCTCTATTATTTCAGTTATCTCTAAGATAGTATTAAATTGCATGGCATAGAGGTGTCCCTGGGTACTGGTTCTTCCTTCAGCTAACATTGAATTATTTATACAACTAAACAACATCAGCGAGACTGAAATTTACCTGCTACTTCTGAATACCCCTACGATCTGGTGGTTACAGCTCTTCCTGGTTCAGAGCTCCTCAGGTGGAAAAAGGAAATACTAACCAAAATATCAGTAATTTGCAGAGCCTGTCTTGGATCACAGATTTTGCTGTATTTGATTAGGTTTTGATTCTCTATTTGATGTGCTTCAGATTGTTATGTTTAATTTAGCAAAACTTGACTTTGCGCTCTCTCTAAAGAACCTACTTTATCTTACAAACAGGGGCTTAGGCATATCCTGCTGATAAATTGATTTCAAACTCGAAACTGAGAAATGTTTAAATAGCTAATTAAATGTGAGGATATTTATTTCAGCACATTTCCAGCCGAAGGCATAAGGACAGAGTTGCAGGAAAGCCTATGAAACCTAAATATAGTCCTTACAACAAACTGCAGCGCAGCCCAAGTATTTTAGCAGTAAGTATTTTTATTTCTCATCACTGTCTGTGTGAATTTATGACCTTGGAGACTCCCACTGCACAGAGACAGGAACATGACAGACCTGACACTTCTGCAGTGTTTCTCCCCCTGCAGGCTGAATCTGCAAGGGGATCAGATTTGAAGATAGTTATGTATTCTGTCTGCCCAGTCAAAGGCACGCAGACAGCACCACGAGTGTTATTTACTGCTACGAAGAAGGGAATAATCACTGGAATGGGAAATGAACCATGTGTCCCATGGAAAGGTGTCAGCTCTGCTGGGCTAGTGCACTCCTTGAAGGCTGCAATGTACATAATCTGTCTGCCTGGGAACCTGAGATAACTCTCAGTCATGATGAATGCAGTCAGGAAAAGATCATAAGATGTTAAGATATAAAAATACTAATGCTCATTCTCTGCATACAGCAAAACAGTGCTGTGTGGAGGTATTGTGTTGGTACAAGAGTTATCAGGTGTTTAGGAGAATTGATTGCCTACCTGCGTGCTCGGGCTGTGTCTGTCACTGGCTATCAAAACACCTCTCTCGCCTTTGTGCCCAAGCCATTCCCCTCTCACACCCACCTGCATTTCCAGGAATTCCCCAAGCTAGTTCTGCCAGTCAGCTGCAGCTGGAGTTCAGGCTGGCTGGAGCGCAGCACAGATTGTGTGTTTATTTGCTCATGACTCAGCCTGTATTTTATTCATTAGGGAAAAGTACATGCCACCTGTGGCGCAAAAACAATATATAGGTTGGAAAGAAAGAGATGCAAATGTGTGTGTGCAACAGTAAGCATGTGTAAAGCCTTTAAAAGCTGATTTATTAATATGTTTGTAATTTTATAGAGGCAAATGAAAATGCTGCAGGCTTTTTCTATCTCCCAACAATAGGTTCTGCACACACTAATCTTCAATTGTGTAATGTGTCATTTTATAGTTTATTGCACAAGGAGAGATCTCCATTAATAAAGGAAGGACATGAGTACCTTTCCCCCCACAAATGTGTGATTGTGGTGCAAACCGTTTTCAGTGAGACTGTACTGTATATATTTCTGGTTAGCTGTTTCACCACAAGCCCCAGCAACCATTATAGGTCATACACTGAGAAATAATTCTATCAGAAAAAATTCTTTATGGTATTGATCTTAAAAAGATATTTCTCTTCTGGAAAAAACAGCTCTGCATTGGCAAGTTGCAAGCTGACTGGACTAATATTAGTTTTCCATCTTGACCACTCTACTTTTCTATAATTCAGTTTTGCAAGTGAAACACTCAACTTTTGGCTTGTTTTTTTAATGTTTCTTGCGTAGTTGCGATTTATATAATTCAATGTTGTTCGCTTGCAAATTATGCTTCCTTCTAAAAGTCAGTATGACGACTGCCCCTACACTCAAGAGATTTACGTATCTGATTGCATTAATTGCCTCAGGAGTAAGAAGACAGTGTAGATAAAATTTCTAAGCAGCGGAGATGACACTTCCATGAGAAACCGTAGCATGTCAGGATGCATTTTTTCCTCATGTAAAAGTGGGCATGGGGAGAACTGTATTAACATTGCTTTTTTGTGTGTTTTATTCCAGGCAAAACTTGCGTTTCAGAAGGACATGATTAAGCCACTGGCACCTGCTTTCCTTTCATCTCCTCTTGCTGCAGCTGCAGCTGTGTCATCAGCTCTGTCCCTTCCTCCCCGTCCCTCTGCCTCTTTGTTCCAGGCACCTGCAATACCACCAGCTCTCCTCAGGCCAGGTCATGGTCCCATCCGGGCAACACCTGCCTCCATACTTTTTGCACCATACTAATTTATTGATGTAAAAAAGAGATAACTATGGCCAGTAGAAAGGCAAAAGAAAAGCAGGAAAGGGGTCGAGATTTTAAAATGTCTTTATCTTTTGAAATGCCATCCAGCGTGACACCTCAACCTACCACACTATAAAATTCATCATTGATGGTACTGCATTTTGGAGTCTAGACAACTCTCTTTCTAAGTCTTTCTCTGTCTTTTTTTTTTTTAATCTAAATAGAGAGTTATTTACTAAAAACTTGATTGCTCATGAAATTTATACGATTAAAGATTCATGCATCTATTCTATTAGGTTTTTTTCTTTCTTTTTTTTTTTTTTCTTTTTTCAATGTGTATGATGCACCTTGGAATCAAGGAACATAAAATATTTTCCTGACAGACTTGAAAACTAGGGTCTTCCTCGCTCACACTTTTGTAAATACTTCTCTGAAAACCAATGGGGTGTAATTTAATGTGGGAAAAAAATGGTAGATGAACCAAATGCCTAATTGTGGATAACATCTCAAAAATTAATTGCATCCTTTTTTTTTTTCTCAGTGTGCTCTTGTTGACAGGGATTGTGTACTGTCCTAGGCCCCAGTACTGGTGTATCTTGTGTAGTACTGATGTATCACATGTCTGATTTTAATATTTTTAGGTTTTGTGCAAATGTTTGAAAGCAATGCAGCGCTGAAGCTTTTAATTATTTCTTTTGTGTCACACTTTATTTAGGGAAATCAAAAATAGAAAGCCATATAACATATAGTTAAGATTACTACTTGTTTGCTACTTTCATTTAATTTATTTTTGTTGTTTCCTCACTGATGTTGCTAAGCAATGTTTAAAGAGAAAAAAAAAAAGCTTTTCAATTGCACATTACCACAGCTCACATGCATTGTTCAAGAAGACAATGGATCCATGTATTTGTACGTAAATATACTTTTTTTTTCTTCATTTCTAACTAGTTTCCTTTGTAACAATGCTGCATAATGTTGTGGCTCCCTAATGCAATAATGTACAGAACATAGAATATTTATAATTGACCATATTCTCTGTTTATTGAATATATTGCAGTAATGCCCCACCTATCTTCTTACCTCCCCAACCCTTTTATAAAGGTGATATCAATATGCAGTACTCAGACTGAAGTCATTATGTGATAATGGGGACAACAGGTGTAAGAAAGGGGGAAAAAAAAAAGAATTAACTTTTAGAGCATCTTTATCTGCAATCCATAATAGTAAAATGTCTGTGTATTTTTTTAAATGTACCTTTTCAATAAAATAATATGAAAAATATACATGCTTCTTGTGTGCATTAATTGCTACAGGGGGAGAAATAAAAGCCTGGAGCCAACAAATTTATCTAAAGGAGTCTTCAGGAGCAGGCAAATCATTGGAGTTGCAATAAAGTATAATTACAGAAACTGTCTTTACTTCCTCTGTGTATTAACACCTTTTCCTTGCTACATCCTGTTACAGCCTTTACTGGGGCTTTTTTGCAGTAAAACTGTAAACACTCACTACATTGGAGATTGAGAGGGAGAAGCAGGGGAGCCAGGTGGGTAATTATGGTTTTATTATTGTACCACCAAAAGCTACAACATGGTTATGCCATCTTTGAGGGAGATTAAGGATTAGCTTTAAAACCAGCCTGGGCATACCTGAGATTGGACGCAGCTCACTTCAGAGCCAGGACTTGCTCTGAAGCATGGACAAAGTAGGCAGCTGCTTGACACAGTAGACTTTTGAAAGGCAGGTGTTTGGAGAAGCTTTGATATTATCTTTTCCTCTGCTGAAAAGTTTGATCTGTGCTGAACAAGTCTTTTCTTTGTTGCTACAAAGTGAAAAGTAAAGTACAAGAGTAAAAAGACTCAACTGTAAGGCTGCTAGGGTTAATACAGAGCCAATAGAGCTATTACAAAGCCACAAAGGCCAAGGAATAAAAATGTCGGGAACTTTAATAATACAGAATTTACAGACCAACATATACCTCATATTTGCAACATACTAGCATTTTCTGCCAGTGTGATTCTGCCCAATTTGCACTATTCACTGGAGCAGTTGATTGTTGTGAGAGGATAATTTGCTGGAAAATCACCTACAAAGGAGTAGACAAGGGAACCTGGACTTCTAGCATCCTCTGGGGAAGCAGGTACAGTTGTATTTATCCTGTGGATTTCCAGAAGAAGATTAAAAAATAAATTACCTTGGTTTACTTGCTTACTCTGTGACCTCAGACTATAAATTTTATGCTCAGAAAAGTTTTGCAAAAGAATTTGTAACATTTTTCTGAAATTAAAAAAAAAAAAAAAGAAGAAAAAGATAACATGCTTGTCTTAAGCTCTGCAGGAAGTATTTCACTACCTTTATGTATCTGGCAATAATCCAGTGAGCCTCACTGTATATCTTTTGAACCTATCACCTTGAATAAGTGAGGTACTGTACTATTTATTCATGCTTGGCTGGACAATGAATCTCCATAGCTGTCACCTTGTGGTCACAGTGGTCATGATGATTTTCTTACTATGGCTAGTAGATTTTTTTAACCATTTTTTTCCTTAATGTTCTCGTTTCAAGTGACAACATAAACGTCCTCGAGTATCTGTTGGAACAACTAGCGTTTCAGGTAATAACTATATTTGTGTTTTTGAGTATCTAGAATTCTCAGATATTATAGTGGTTTTGGACTAAAGTAACCCTGATTTTAAAATGTTACTATCTGGTTTAGTTATTCATATTTATTTGTGATAGAGTACTGTGCTAAATGCTGAATGCCAAGACCCAACTCCTGCCAAGCACCAAGAGGAGGCCAAATTGAGCCTATTGCCTTTGAAAGGCTGCAATTGAGGGAGGTCCCCAGTAGCTGAAAAAAAGGACAATTTGATGCTTCTCTTCAAAACAGGCAAGAAAGTGGATCTGGGCACATGATAACAAGTTTATGTATGATTGGGACTGGCCAGCATGGGTTTATAAAAGGCAAAATCCTGCCCGAGCAGCCCGAGTGCTTTCTGTGTTGAGATGCTGGTCTGCACAGCCAACTTCAGCAAGGCTTTTGACACTTTCTCTCATAGAACCCCTGCAGGCAAGTGGCGGTGGCACAGGTGGGGGTGGGTGGCTGTAGGGTTGGCTGTAGAAGTGGCTGGGCCACGCAGCTCCAAGTGTTGGGCAGGTCTTTGCAGTCTGCAACAGCCAGCTGCTGTTGAGTGCTGTTCCTCAAGGGTCAGTAACACCTAGCGGACTCACCAGTGGCCTGTAGAGTGGGATGGAGAGCCCTTGGCAAATGTGCAGGTTGTAATACCCAGCTTGGGAAGCCTGTTTTTCCAGGCAGTATGCTGGAGGTTGTGGCTGCCCGGAAAGACTTTAGCAAAGCTGGAGATGTGGTTTAACAGGAATCTCATGGGGATCAGACAAAGGCCAAGTCCTGAGTCTGGAAAGGAATCACCTCGTGCGATCTTGCAGAGGGGGCCCGCTCACCAGATCGCAGCTTTGCTGCCAAGGACCTGGAGAGGCTGAGGGGACACCCAAATTTGGTGGTGGACAAATTGAACACAAGTCTGCAGTGCGCCCTTGTGGCAGCAGAGCTCAACTGAGTACTGTGCTGCTTTAGCGAAGCCACGGCCAGCACCTCTAGGGACAGGGTAAAACTCCTCTGTTTGCACTTATGAAGCTGCACCTGGAGTAACATGTCCAGGCTGGGGCTTCTGACAGGAGAGAGATTTTGACAAATTAGGGCATGCCTGGGAGGAGGCCACAAATGTGGTTAGGAAATGAGCATGTTGTATCCAGACAACGGAATGGGTTTGTTGAGCCTGGAGAAGGCTGTGGTAGTTCTGGCCACTGTCCTTACGTAATATGATCAGTGGTCACAGGTAAGAGAAACAGATGCTTCTCAGAGGTGCCCCACAAGAGGATGAGAGGAGACAGCCAGAGGCTGCAGGAAAGAATAAGTAAGACAAAAAAAAAAAAGGTTTTGTGGTAAAAGTGTATATACCCTGGAACAGGTTGCGGAGGAAGGTAATTGCAGTAAGGGAAATTTCTTATATGCAGCCAGATGAACCATCTGATCCAACTTCAATTGAAGGTTGTACTAAATGACCTCCCGAAGATCCTGCCATCTTAAACGTGTCAATAATTCTAAAAGGTGAAAAGGTATTCTGCTGAAAAATCAAAAGTAATCATTGTGTTACAGGGCAATTAGAAGCTGAAGGAAACTCTGCAGCAGTAAATACTGACTGATCATTCATAATATGGTGGACACGTGTGAGACAACCTGAAGAGAACCCAAAAAAATGAAGACAAGCATCTTTTACCTGTAATAGGCAGAAGAAGAACTGAAAGGAGGATGTACCTGGAAAGGTGAGACAGTCAAAGTTACAGGGAGATGAAATTATTTGTACTGCAATATTGCAACTGGATTTTGGAGCAGCTGAGGTTCTGTATTTCAGGTCCAAAAAAAGGACTTTGCAGTAATTACAATGTGATGTGTTTCGGGCCGTGAGTTTTGCTCAAGCAAATATGTTTTCACAGTTATTTGTTTAGATTATCTGAAACCTTTTAACTAATTCAGTGGCTGAAAAACTTGCCAGTCTTGCTCACATCCTGTGTTCACAGCCAAGCAACTTGAATTAGTGCATCCAGCACCGTGGCTCTCACCTGTTTTGCATTTGTCTCTGGTTACATGTGTTTTGGGGCAATGGATTCTGGTTTTTTAATCGCATGTTTCTTCTGCACCATATCAGACTTAAAAAACTCAATGCAAAAATTGGTCGTATTTTTTAGAAAAGTGTTATGAACTGTTCAAGGGTAATGTTGCAATACAGTAAAGTAGCATCAAGAGACTGGATTATAATAGGGAGGGAAAAATACTCTGTTCAACAGACAGTAAGTCTACTGCTGGCTGAATCTGATGAACATCCACTGGTTTGCAGATAAGATGCTGACTGAAAAAGGGTGACTGTTCTCAGAAGCAGGGCTAGGTAAGGTGGAGACATATTTCTGTAATGGAAAAAAACGCCGGTAAAATCCACAGAAAATAGACATGCTGTCAGACATAAATCCATTACACAAATTTTTTTCTCTCTGAAAACAAATTTAGATCTATACAAATGTACAAACGACGACTCCTTTCTCGCACCTGGAATAAAGGTAGGGGAAATATTGTGATTTTATTACACAAATCAAATGAAAATGGAAAAAAACTGAAGGTGGAGATCATACCTAAGCAAAAGATTTTTTACTGACTGTTAAAAAAATATCTGAGTGCCTCCCCTATTTGTCTAAATTCCATGACATGTAAAGGGAAAGGGATGTTAAGGGTGGAACTGAAGAACAGAGTAGTAAAAGTTATCCCACCAAGATAAAACATTAATGTGTTGTGTGAAGGGACAGAATTGGGTCAGTCCCTTTACATGAGATGGGTTAGATATAAGAGTCCGCAGTCGGTTTGTTAGTTAAAGAACTTAGAAACAGAAGACTGCTTCCTCTTGCACAGAAGACCTAAGGCCATCTAAAAAAGGGTTGCCTTCGCCATCAGATGGGCTGAGGAGAGGAATGGGCATAGTTGGACTCAAAACCATGAAATCATAGAATAGTTTGGGTTGGAAGGGATTTGTAAAGATCAGCTAGTCCAACTGCCCTGCACTGAGGGGGGAAATCTTCAACTAAATCAGGTTTCTCAGGGCCCCATCCAACCTGACATCGAATGTTTGAGGGGTGAGGCATCTACCACCTCTCTGGACAACCTGGTCCAGTGATTCACCACTCAGTGTAAAACATTTCTTTCTTACATGTAGTCTAAATCTGCCCTATTTCAGTTTAAAACCATTACCCCTTGTCCTGTTGCAACAGGCCTTGCTAAAAAGTCTGTCCCCATCTCTCCTGTAGGCCTCCTTTAGGTACTGGGAGGCTGTTGTAAGATCTCCTTGGAGCCTTCTCTTCTCCAGGCTGAACAACCCTGACTCTCTCAGCCTGTCTTCATAGCAGATGTGCTCCACCCCTCTGTTCATTTTTGTGGCCCTCCTCTGGACCTGCTCCAATAAATCCATGTCCTTCTTATAGGTCCAAGATTTTCCTGTGCTGAGGGTCCCAGAGCTGTACATAGTACTCCAGGTGGGGTCTCACAAGAGCAGAGTAGAGGGGCAGAATCATCTCCCTTGACCTGCTGGCCAGCAGGCAGCATAAGCGGCCAGGTCTAGGCCCATGAAGCAAGTAATACCAGAAGAAGGACCAGAATGTTTAGGTCAGTCTCACATTAAAGAATTTAACTGTAGTGGTATGGAAAAACACATTTTTCCTAGGCTAGGAGCAGCCATGGCATACAGGCTTATTTTTCAAAGACTGCATTTACACTTTAGATGTATGATGTAATTTCAGCAGATTTAAATGCCCAGCACACACAGCAGCCAGTTGGTACTGTCAGACTACTAAATCAGAGCCACAGCTTTCAAGATACTTCAGGCAACGAGCACCTTCTCCAGCACTCCAGACCCAAACATGACTCTTGTCCAGCAAGAGAAGTTTCCATTTTGTTTCCCCAGGATTTTGTGTTCCATTCAGGAGGTCAGTTGTTCATAGAAAATATGTCATTTTTGGTTAAACCTTGTCCCCAGAGCTGTCCACCCAAGTTACTTTTCCATTTAGACACTTCTTCTCCTCCAGCTGTAAGAGGGAGGTTTTTCCCACTTTTGGTTTTTCAAGGACCAATTTCTGCCAGCCAAGCTCTCATCATCCCATGTCTGAACCTATTACAGCATCCTCCTGCCTTGCCTTCTGATTATGTCTGCTGACTCTTTGATCCTCTCTCTAGCTCCTTCCTTCACCACATCAAACTATGCCACTTGTTTCTCCAGCCCTCTATCACCCTCTTAAGTATCAGTTCTCATAGCCTGTCAAGATGTCAGCTCTCTCTCCGTCGCTTGAGTGAAGTCTGTCTTTGTTTTCCAGCAAGTACTAGTGAGATTTTTTCCATTCTGCCCTTGAACCTGAAAGTAGCTTCCTAAACTATAAAGTTCACCTTCAATAGCTTCTCTACAGCTCACTTATAGTAGCAAAAACCCACTTCCCACCCCTCCTAAAAAAAAACAAACCAAACCAAACCAGAACAAAAAACCACCACAAAACCTGCAGGGAGAGTAAAACTGGCAGCAGATTTTGTGATGTCAGATTTCAGCACATAAGAATGCCTAAGAATAGGGGACAACATAACCATGACCCTTCTCATTTTATCTGTCTAAGCTCTGTCAGCCCTGACTGTGCTAAGCACATTTTCTGGCAGATCTGATGGTTGCCTTAGAGGGTCAATGATGCCTGCAAACACTTCTTTTTCTAGATATATTATCTCCTCAGGCAGGTGGTAGCTTCATTCAAAGCTAATTTTTATGTTCAACTGTGCCAAATCAGGTTTTCACTTGCAATTCGAATTTTAAAATGTTCTCTAACATCTTCTGCAAAGGCTGAATGATAAATGGCTCTTCACTGCCTGGCTTCACCGGAGCTGCTCTGAAGCTCTCACAGTTGAATAGTGCAAGTCTACCTGTTGCCAAACGGGGCAAAGAAAATAATGGGGGGTTGGTTTGTATAAGAGCAAATACACTGGCTCCATTCTTGCTTTTTCTTGTCTCCTGATGAGATCACACAGAGGTGAACTGTTCTGAACACAGGCCACCCACCCAGCAAAACAACACTGTTTGCAGCATAGCCACAGTGCCTTATAATGTGTGCTAAGTTTTAATTTCCTTTCCTGCTAAATATCTGACGTGCATCAGAGGGACAAAAGATCTGCTTCCTGTTGTTTATCTGCCCCTGAGCCCAGGGCTACAGTAATCCCCTTCCATATCTTGAAAAGTTCATCCTCGGGAGTGCTTTGAGTCGATACCTCACTCCTTTTCCCTGTGGCAGAGATGCATTTCCTGCATCTCTGCTCCCTGCCTCCCTCCCCCAATGATGAGGCAATCAGAGTTCATGTACAAAAGCCCTCCAGTATGAGATTTACCTGTGACTTTCACAGGTGAGTGTTTGCTGATGAATTATTCAGCCTGCAAGAAAAAGGAGATGGGAACAGGAACACAATGTCTATCTGACACCAGTTTGGACTTCATTAGTGAATGTATTTCACCTGTGACAGATACCAAACAGTAAATCCCAGACTCCAGTTCTTTGCTGACACTAAACAGTCTCCAGTCATATTCTCCCTCTTCTCTGCTACTCATCTTTGGAATATATGGTGGAGGCGGGGGGGAGGGACAAGACACAACATGCAAGCACAGATACATTCTACCACCTGGGCCCTTTGTGGTGCCAGTCCTAGCACCAGGCTCATAAATCAGCTTCAGCAGTTGCTCCCTGTAAATGATTTAGTGCAGGAGATACTGATTAGTGGTAGCAAAGGCACTGGTACTATTCAAATGTAGAGGTGATAAGAATTATATCCACATTTTCAACTGCAAAAGTTAATTGTAAAAGTTATGACTTGCTGTTCCCTCTCTGGAACTGAATGCTGTGAACGTTCTTGTGCCTTCTAAATCATTGGAGCTGGTTGTCTCTGCAGTCCCCTGCCATGGGAAAAAAGCATTAAGCAGTTTTAAGCCTCTTCCTGAAAATACTTAACTCTTTACATGTGTTGCCTGCCATTAGTTACATTGTTTTTAAAGATAATTAATGGAAATTTGAGATGTTTTAAATTTAAATTTGCATCCTATAGCAACTGCTTGCTGTGTCCCAGGATGGCACTCTCCCAGCATGAAGAGGAGACAGCAAAATGAGTGTGGGCAAGGTGGGCTACAAGAGGAGAGGGAGGTCTCACTGTGACAGGGTGGTTTGTGAACTACCAAGAAGTACAACACACTCACAGGAATTTGAGGAAAACATGTTTATGAAGGCGTATTTTCAGACTATCAGTTTTTGGTTTACATTTTGAGTGAGCAAGAATACAGTTGTGATTTGAAATGAACTTATGTGTTGTAACTTAAAGAATATACAACTAAAGGCTTAAAACCAGCTTAATAGATGCTTGATAGATCTTATTAAGTGTGCTATTGAGGGGAGGACTAAGAGCGAGGAACTTCACCTCGCCACTCTAACCCATTCTATTGGCATTTCTATTTTATGCACCATAGCTTGATCACCTGTAACATATATTTGCACATTAAAACCATTAAAACTTTTTTCAGGCTTTTTTTTTTTCCTAGGGCTACAATTTTAGCTGACAAACTTTATTGTGACTTGAAAAAGCTCTGGTGTACAGTAAGTTCAGAAGTTCTATTAATTTTCCACAAGATGGATTTACATTTACTGACAACATCTCCAGAGCTGGCAAATGTTCTAAGTAGAGTTTACCAGAAAGCAATGAAAAAACTTGAGTGGTGATGGTTACTTCATTCTATTTGTGTGCTTATTGCATGTGTGTATGCTAAAACAGACATTCAACTCCATACTTTCATAATGACGTAGAATGTTGACAATGAACGTAAAACTAAAATGAATAGAATTTGTCAGATATTTTCAGTATTTCGGAAAAAAATGATGGTGAGATCCAAAGGAAATTTTCTTCTTGGCATGAGAGAAAAGAAATCTCTCATCCTGATTCACTGGCATTGTTTGACCCTGGCAGAAGGAAGAAACACAAAATGCTGTTGCATGTTTTCCCTCAGGAGGCAGCAGTGACGAACTTGAGATCACTGACAAAATGTTGGCTTCTCGACATACTAGTATGGGTATAAAGAAGAACTACTTTTTTTTTGCCTTAGTTCTTAGTCTAATTTCAAAATGTTCTTAGTCTAATTTCAAAATATTCTTAGTCTAATTTCAAACCTGTCCATGAGACTTAAATTGCATGATGTTTTTTGGATGCTGTCTTCCACTGCTAATACAAATATGAAGTGGACCAGTGACAGTGTTTGAATGGGGTAACTGTTCGTATTCTTCAGTGTATCAGAGGAATAAAACTGAAGTGATAACAATATAGAATTTAAATGCAGCATATCTGCCTTAAAAACACTAATCCTCCCAAGACTTTATTGACATGATCAGATGTCCTTTAAAACATCCCATGTAGAGAATATATTCTTGCCTTGATCACATCTTAAAGTGCCTGATTATTCCAAAATACATATAAAGGCCTTCAGAGAATAAGGTCAATAAAAATGGACTCTAGATTGCAAATATGGTTTCTTTTAAGAAGATGTGAATCAAAAAATTATAATAATCCTCTTTCTTTTTGGAAATCTATTTCATCACATTGTCAAAGGAATTGTCTTTTCTCGTCATGACATATAGAGAAGATGAAAAAGCATCAAACTTCTTTTGCTTGGTATTTGGAAGGTTGATAACAGTGATTGTTCCCAGCTTTTCTCAAAGCTTGGCTGCGTGTTTTCCATAAGCAGTTCACACAACGATGCATTTCAACAGATCACCCACTTGCTTTCTAGTTTCATTTAAAATAAGAAAATGTTCAGTTCTGTGAGTGTCTCTTGCACATGCGGTTGAGACAATAGGAGTTTTTTCTATTGCCTGCTGTTGAAAAGAAATTCCAGGACTTTAAAAACATCTAGCGATTATTTGAAAAGGGGAAAACATGGGCAGTTCTACCAGGACTGAATCAAAGCAGTCTATGAAACAGACTGCCAGGTCCCTGTGCTGACGGAAAATCAGCCTCTCACCCATTATCTACTAGTAAAATTTAGACAGCAAAATGGAGATGACACCCTAGGTCTTTTCTTTGCCTTACAACAGCAAGGAGGAAGGGGTGGCACCATCCTCTTCAACCAGCCAAGTGTCCTGACAATAACTTTTGGTAATCTTGAACACTTGGCTTCTGTGATCTCTAGCACTTATCCTGCAGCTTGAGACTCTACAGCCAGGCCACAGACAGGGCTGCCTTGTCATGGTAGAGGACCTGGAGTCATACATAAGCTGCTTTCTATGTACAGGTGTTGTAAAGAGAAAAATCCAATTTTCAAAGTTATTTGTATCTGACAAATCTCATAACAGCAGAACAGTCTGACTCATTTCTTATTTCTGTGTACTGTTAAGAAGGCATGATATTTGGTCTGCAAATACTACTATTGGTGGAATTTCCCAGCCCCCTGTTTGCTGGGAATAATCTTCACATTCCTAGCAGCATTAAAACAAGTAAAAAAATAAAATGCTTCTGTGTTTAGAATTCTGTATTTTCAGAATTAAATCTTGGAATAAGCAGAGTCTAACCAGAGTCTCTCTAGAGCATAAAGAAACCAAAAATTAACACCACCATCAGCAGAAATGCAGTTCTTGGCACCAATTGAAAGTGTGGAGATTAAATACATACAATATATACCTCTAAAGAAATAGCTTTTTTTTTTTTTTTAAGTATTTTAATTTACTGAAAATAATATTTAGATTCTCTAGATATAGCTAAGTTAGAAGAACTATTCAGGCTTTTTAATTAGTTAGAACTTGAATTGATAATTAATTGTATTTTCAAAGGTTCCTCCCATACTTTTATTGATCTGCACAATATCTGCACTCGAAGATACAAGAAACTGCATGATGAAGGTACGCAGCTCAGTTCCCTGTTCTGAGGTGGCCTCTGTCCTCCTTTGCTTGATTTCCAGTTGAAGGAAATATAGTAGACAAAAGTGTCAGAACTTCTGCATAAAGGAGTTCCATCCAAGGAATTTTTCTTTGTCTGCAAACTAGGTTGAGAAAAAGAGGCAGCTCTTAAACTCATATTGTTGAATATGCACAGAAGCCAAGACCACATTTTTCACTCTGATGAGCCAACAATTTCTCCAGCCAGCAGCAATATACATCCACTAACCCAGAAAGGATGGAAACCAGTAAGAGCTGCACTCCTTAAGTATGTAAGTCTGTGTTGAACAGAATCCGTTAAGTGAATCCCACTGCAGCTTTCTCACCAGCTGTGCTCCTCCCATAGGCATGCCCATTGAAAAGAAAAACATGGATCTTTATATCAGAAACTCTGACTTGATATGCAGATAAAGACTAACAATCTGTAATTCTTTCTGATGTTTCATGTTTCCTTGAAATGCAAAACTTTAGGAATAAAAGTTTAATTCTCTCAGCTATCAGTAGAGTCAGCAGCAGGGATGAATAGTATGTTAGGTTTGATTTACACTGCATTTCAGATTAAAGGAAGTAATGCAGATAGAGTTGCTTATGGCCAGTTGTTATGCTGCTATTTTAAGATGAGTGCAGTTAAACTTGCAAATAGCTTTCTTTTTTCTTTTAGTATTACAGCTTTAAGTTGCAGAAGTTCTGCGTGTCTGTAAAACCATCTACCAAGATCCTGTTTAAAGTATGAGGCATTTGTTTCACTTTCAATGAATGATTTTATTAGGAGAGCCAGCTGTACCAATACTACTTCCCTAAAAACACAGATTAATCAGAAATATATTAAAAAATACTTTTCTAAAGTACTTTCGCAATTACTTTTCTAAAGTAATTAGATTGCTTCAGAGTTTACTGTTACAAGATGGTAAAATTGTTTGTCATGAAGCCTAACAAGACATTTAAAAAATATAGCATACAGTGAAATACTAATTCTTGTAAAAACATATTAAAAAAACCTAAAACATATTAAAAAAACCTATTATCATGCTATAATAAAAATCCTAGCAAATACATATTTATAGGCAAATACTTCTATATGTATTTAGTCAGAGCCCACAAACTAAACAGAGGGGAAAAAAAGCCTAAGAACCAAAAGACGCACAACCTTAAATCTGGAATATATCCTAATCTGGATCCAAACTATACTGAGCTAAATTCTCTGAATAATGGAGATTTATCTATCATGAAGCAATAAAGAAAATCTTCATAATACTCAGAAATTCTATTGAAAATGTTCTGAGCTGAACGAATATATTGGAGTTTAAAAAAACTCCAATAAAAAAAAAACCCAAACAATTTAGGATGCAAGCCTAAAGCAACTCCAGCTGGAAGAACCAAATAGATACAAGAACAAAGATCCTCTCTAGCTGGATTATTATAGATTTTCTACAGAAATTTAAAACATAACTCATAGAGTTGACAACTGAAGAGGACTAAAATTTGAAGCAAGCTGAACAAATTGGGTTCCACCCTAGATTAGGGTTTTTCCTAGAGCCGGCATACTAGAAAGCTGCAGAACAGTTGAAACGGTACCACCTGGGTTGCAAAGGTCAGTCTCCCACAGCAGACCACATCTGACATAGCAGCTCCTGCATAGCAGCAGAAATACCCTTGGGAAGCAACCTATGATCCCTCTGCCAAGTCCTGGCCTTAAGTGCCTGCCAGTGTAGGGAAGAAACTGAAGCCTGTCCACTTTAGCTATGACCTTTTGAACCACCGAGAATGCCTGATGGCAATTCCTGACCCTTGTCTTCTTGTGTCCAACTAATAAGTGAGTAAAGAGGATATAAATGGGTACATACCTCTCAATATGTATGCTATATGACAATTTAGACTCATTAGGCAGTATGTAATTATGTCTAATTTCACATCACTTCTGAACTTGGTCCATTAAGAAAACTTAAACTAGTATAACTTATGTTCTCTGAGACAGCAACAACCTGACCTTAAATGAACTGAATGTGAAATTTCCCGGTGATTGATTTTTCAATTTAATTATTTTTACTTTAGAAGTTAAATTTAAATGTGGCACTTTGCAGTCTAGCAAATCTAGGTCAAATAGATAGGATATTAATAATAACCAGTCCTGTGTGCACTGTAGGGGTTATATTTAACAGTCAATTCAGTTTGCAGAATCCTGCAAAGCCTGAGTTATATGTAAGTAGCCATCTTACTGGTGATGGTAGTGAATGGAGTTAAATCCAGTTGGTGGCCGATCATGAGTGGGGTCCCCCAGGGCTCTGTACTGGGGCTGATTCTTTCTAACATCTTTACCAATAATCTGGACAAGAGGATTAAGTGCACCTTCAGTAAGTTTTCAGATGACACCACCAAGTTAGGTGGGAGTATCGGCCTGCTTGAGGGTAGAAGGGCTTTACAGAGAGATCTGGACAGGCTGGATTGATGGGCTGAGGCCAATAGGATGAGGCTCAATAAGGCCAAATGCCAGGCAGGGGTTCCAATTCACAGGTGATAGGACAAGATTAAGTGGCTTCAAGTTGCACCAGGGGGAGGTTCAGATTGGATATCAGGAAAAATTTTTACACTGAAAAGATTATCAAGCATTGGGATGGGCTGCCCAGGGAGGTGGTTGAGGCACCATCCATAGAGGTATTCAAAAGATGGTGCTTAGTGACAGTTTAGTGATGAGTTGTTGTTCTTTATCAGAGTTAGGTTGATGGTTGGACTAGATGATCTTAAAGGTCCCTTCCAACCTAGACAATTCTATGACTCTATGACTTCATGATCTTGCACAAGACAAAGGTATAGGTCAGAGTCTCCCAGACTTCTGTGGATAGTTGAATTCGTCCAGGACTCTTTGTTCTTGGTTTGCTTCCGTCCTCTGCACCACTTCTGGGCATCATGAGCTCAGAAAGAAGTACAGGGTTTGTAGATTCTCCTTACTTCTGTTTAATCAGTTTTCTTCCTATGCCCTAAGAAATTGAGTGAGTGAAGGAGGCTCTGCTATCTGCCCGACAGAAGGATACTTCAAAGACATAAGGATCTGAGAAGGAAGGCAGGATCCCTCACTGACCCAGCTAGAAGGCAGCTAAGCTAAAAGGCATTGGGTAACACCCAGTCCAGCTAAACCACCTCAAAAGGTAAAAATCGAAACCTAGGCCTTGCAGGAATGATAAATCAATGAAAATGTCTTGGCTTGTGCGAGCTGGAACAAAATAAATTTGGAGACATGTAATTTATTTTTGCACTGGAGTCAATTTGCTTCTCTGAAAGATACTAGAAGCTTTGGTGATGCTGTTCTTTTTTACTGCAACGTACACTCTGTAATTTGCTGATTGATGCTATTTAAGAAAATGAAGGGGTGAATCTCGCCTTGCCTTTGGCTCTTGTGAATCACCTGGCCAGTGCCAGACAAACCAAAACCAGCTTGGCAAAGCTGGCAGTGGCTGGCTGCAGGATGCGGGTGCTGCCTGGCCATATCTGCAGTCCTGTGCTTGTCCAACTTGGCAAAACTTTTGGGCACTGGGTTTGCTTTCCCCCATGCACACAACAAGCCCCATGATCGCTGGCCATCTATGAGAATTCAGGGCAAGTATATTTCTGTACTTGACAGATAATGTTCTTGTATCAGGGATCTGATTAGCAGCCCTGGTGAACGCCTGTAATTTATTCAAGCTTCTGGTCCAGATGGTTTAAAAAAAAAGAAATCCCCTTTGCAGTAAATGAGTGTAGAAACAGCAAGTGGGATAAGTGACAGCATACAGAAACGGGCGGTTAGAATATGATCAGTAGAAACAGCATTTAACATTTTTGTTGAAAAAGTAAACATTTGGAGAGGGAGAGATGGAGGATGAAGAGTTACGTTTGCTTTGAAAAAGAAATTACTTCACAATCTACTGGGTGGGTGGGGTGGTTTAATTTTTTTTAAGTGAAACCCTGGAATAAATGACTATATTCTATCTGATGCCTCTTTAATTGATGCTTTTTTTTTTTTTTCATCTTGCAGATGTTTTATAATTGGGAGCTATGATGACTTGTTCAAAAGCCAGGGAGAAAGATATTTTTCCAGGTGCACTAATGAGTGCTGTAAACCTAAAAATTTAGAATAACTCTTCATGAAATCAAAGGTAAGCTGACATCACCACTCATGGCGCAAATGTTTGGAGCACGCTGTTTGCATCTTGTAGCTCTAATGCCAAAGTCTAGCTAAACAGAGGCACGGGGAAATCAGAAGTGTGGCCCTCTTAATACTGTGTCAGTTTCTTGGCAACTAATGAGAATTTCTTCCTCCCCCGATCCCCGGCCCGTGTTCCCAAACCTTTCATGGGGAGCCGCGATTGCTGGGGTGCCTTTTGATGACACCTAGTGGCAAAATTGGAATGATGCTCCAGAAATAGGAGGCGCGTCTGGGGGAAAGCAGTGCTATTGAAACGAAAGGAAAATGAGATCCAGGGGGAGCATAACGTGAACTAGAGGCTGACAGCAGGAATGGAAAGTAATAGGTTATGAATGAAATGGAGAAACTTAACAACATTATTTTAAGAAGCAAAACCGGCTCTGATAAATTTATTCCATATCTTTATAAAGTGTTCCATACAGAGGAGCTATAATGGGCTCTGTGGGATCGGTTACTGTCTATTTAAAAACAACTGTAAACAGCAATAAGGTAAGATTAATTAGCTTAGTTCAGTAAAGTTGTCTCCTTGGATACCATTCAAGTGATTTCCACCATTCTTCAAGTGAAATAAACAGGAATACAAGCTTCAGGGTTAGTGTTCCAGGTAAACATTTGTCAAGTGAATTTGATGTGGAAAAATCTCTGTTCAGAGCAGAAGCTTTGAAGTTTGCCTCTAACCACAAGGGAAGGGGAAGGGGGCAGAGGAGGGAGCCTGACTGGGGCAGAGGAGAGAGCCTGCCCAGAGCAGTGCTCCCCAGACCAGCACCGCTAGGAACTGCTGTAGTGGTAGGGGAAGAAGCCTCAAGCCACTGCAAATAGCTTCGGTGAGCTGCGGTTAGGCTCTTTGAGGATGTTACCCATATATTCCTTTTATTGCCAAGGTGGATCTGTGAGGCTATTAAAGTGAAGTGCCAGCATCTCTGTTCTCAGATATAAGCCCAGAGAAAACCCTTTCACTGAAGAAAGAGTTTAATGGCTTTTGTTTCATTTCATTCTTCATCCTCTTCCTGTACCTTGCAGTTGCATTCCTTAGAGACTGCCACCACTGTTAGAGACCTGCAAAATGCTCCAGGTCTCTACCCTACCTCATACAACAATTTTTTTCTTTCTAAAGGTTTTCAACACCTTGCTTCAGCGGGTCTGTGTCACCTGCCACGTTTGTGTGCTGTCTTCGGTTTGCTTTATGGAAACGACCCTGAAATCACCTAAGGAGCTTCAGTTTAGCTTCTAGTTCCCATGTGCTGTCTGCTAATAGATGGTATAGATAGGGAGATGTGTGCACAGAAAAGGAGGCTGTTGTAACCCTGCCATTTGTATTATCCTCCCCATCTTCCACTGTGTTCCATGTAATGGAAGTGCTGGGCCTGCATTCAGCCTGCTGCAGTTATTGCTGAGGGCACAACTGAATTAACAGTTTGAGATTCCTCAGTCAATTGAACATTCATTTTAAAAATGTAATAACTTATCCTTCTCGGAGAAGCAGTGAAATTAATTTATTTTTTTTTCTCTTTGTTTTAAATCACTGAAAATTTCACAACTGGCCCCTCCTTCTCCATTCCATATTTTCTGATACCTTAATTTGTATGTTGGGCTGGTTTGTTTTGGGTTTGTTTTTTTTTTTAGAAGATTAAGACTATTCCTCTAGATTACGGGTCTCTGAGTTAAAATATTCAATTATCTGAGGGCACCAGTAGTAATGATTTGCACACAATGCCACACAGAGCTCCATTTTCCAATCAGAATGTCCTCATTTTCACTTTGTAATATCACAGTTAGAGGTCAGCAACTACTTAAGTTTCAGAACCCTAAGCTATTAAAAAAATCAAGCAGGAAACTTTCAAACATTTCTCTCATCTAACAAACTCTCAGTGATTTTTCTTCTGTTGGGACAATATCCCAAACTTTAAAAGCCCAGTTTGGGGCTCATTTTTGTCTCATTTAAGTTTTTTCCAAAGGTTGAATAGGATATCAGTCCTGTTTATGTGTTGTTTTTTTTTTT
>VXBW01002127.1:412337-441717 GCA_013400375.1 Thinocorus orbignyianus
AAAAAAGGCAAAGAAGAAACAAAATATCAATATTTCACAATATGCAAGTGAAGTCTGTCCCCCCCAAGTCGAGTTAAAGCAAGAGTTAATTATTTGTGCTTACAAATAAGGAGGGAATTAAGTATGTATTTCCAACTGAAGTTACATATAAGGCCAATACCTTATCAAGACTCAGTGACAGCAATCCTAGATTTTAGCACCCTCTTCTATGAGATTAATGAGAGCCTCTGTCTTGGTTTAGATAGCAGAGATGGGATATGCATGGATATGTTTGCCCTCAGGGTTGAACTAGCTATTTACACCCCTGGAAGAGGTGCAGTGCCTCATTCAGACCTGCTGCAACTCAGTACAGGGGCAGTGATTTGCAGAGTGCGATGTAAGGGAAGGGTGCAGCCCTCACCAGACCCTGTCTGCTTGTATGTCATCTGTAAAAGTCTGCAGCAGAAAAGAATAAAATAACTTGTTCTTCATGTTGACTGAGGCCAGCAGAGGAGGCAATGAGTATAAATTTGAGGAAGATTTAAATTAGATGTTAGGAAAAAATTCTCATGGTTTGGGTGAGTAAGCATTGGCATGGATTGCCTCAGCTTTGCTCTTAAAACCTGCAACAGAGGAAATTTCACAACCTCTCAGCAAACTTTTGCCAAAAATGACTCACTGCAGAGTAATGTGTTGACTGATACTTAAAGATCGCTCGCCACTCTAGATTTTAATAGTCTGTGTACGCATAGTCCATTGATTTGCTGGTTTGTTCAATCATTTGACGCCTTAGCTCCAGTAATTACATCAGAAGTCCTATATCAGCTGCTGGTACGGTTGCATTACATAGTGCTTTGATGCATTTTTACTAATTGGCTGCTTCTGTATTATTATTTAGTGCACGTTAACTTTTAGCCTGACTCATAGAGAACACTTCAAGTACAAGTGCCAAGCAATAATTAATGCTGTTAAAAATACGCTGCAGCAAAAAGTAGAAACTGAGAGCAATAAGTGAAACATTTTGTGCTTTTTTCCCACAGAAAACTCCATCATGAAAGATTTTACAGTATGAACTGCTCACATAAAAATGGGGGCTTGTGGCCATCCTGTTAGATCAATGCATTTCCACCAAGGATTCACTTTTTCCTGGATTTTCACTGGACAATCCCAGTAAATCAAGACTTCAGAATACCAGAGTCATTACCAGCAGCCATGAAGTGCTTGCCCCAGACTAGCAGTCTGGCAGGGCCACCAGCTTCTTGCAGCCTTTCTGTTCCTTTTCCTGCCACAGACCTGGTAGTGCAGAATTGATGTGGGGTTACAGACTGACCACTGAGGGCAGCTCTTAACTTAGAGGGACAGCTTGTTAACTGGAGAAAAAGTTAGACTGATATCAAATGTCATTTTTCTTTTGTCTGCAGAAAAGATGAGAACAGCTGTCTAGCTGATGCTGTGAAATGTGTCAGGAAAGCCACTGGGGCACAGTTTTAAGAAACTCAGTCCTGCTTTCCCACTACCTCTAAATTAATAAACACCCCAAGATGTCCCTATTGCTCATTTCACAGCTGCCAGAGGAGTTTGTCACAAATACATTTTTCAGTCTCAGTCCCAGGTCTGTCTGATGGATAGGGAAACATAAATTGGGAAATAAATATTTATGATGTGTAGTTGCTCAGATTCTTTTATTTATAGATTGTTCAGTGCAGCTACCTATCACTGTAGTAAAACTAAAACTGAGCTAGGTTTCAGCATTCATGATTCATTCACTATGGAAGGCTTAAATCATCAGTCCACTAAATGGAATGGTTCTGAACTAAATCGTGAAGTCTTTATAAATGTCAGTCTTGCAAAAAAAAAATAAATTTATGTTATGCAGTTTTTACATTTACCAAAAAGGCTATCTGGAACACAGGGGACTGCCTAACCATCCCTTGAATACCAACAGCAAAGCTTAGAGTAGCTGGCACTAAAAAAGTAGCTACTGGGGTTGACATATTTCTCAGATTAACATGGGGTTCAGCAGTGATCCCCACTTGGTTGTATGCCAAAAGGTTTCCAAAAGTCCCTCATGCTTTGCAAAAAGCAGTCTCTGTCACAGATACAGTGAAACTGCTGTGCTAGGCAAGAGGACTTGACAACTGGTTAAAAACATCCTCTACCTGATACTTCACTTTTTGGAAACCCCAGGTGCATATTTTCCACACAATTTAACTTTGAAGAGAAATATTCATATATGTCCATCAGAACCTAACCTTACAGACTTTAGCTCTGCAACTCTCCTCTTCATGGGCAATGATTGCAGGTACAATACCTTCAGGTAAAAAGATGGCTCTGTGTACCTGTAACAAAGCATTTCAACCTTTCCCCCAAAGTCAAAAGACGAGTACTTTGGATCTACTGACATGAACCAATTTAAACAGAAACACAGTGTCTTAAGTTAAACACAAACAACATAGAAAAATGGTTTAAAATAGTTTAGATGCCAATCTAACAAGCTTTCTTGCTTTTTAATGTGCAGCATTGAGAAAGCAAAACTTCTTTGTGAGGCTGAGGCATCATATCAGCTTTTATACACTAGGCAAGGTCAGTTCTGAATCTCTCCCCAATATTTCTTACCAGTATTTGCATTTCAAGTGGTTTTAGCCAGCAATCAGTCCTCTACTGTTCTCATTACTGCTTGCATGCAGGAAAGATGATCTTGCCCAGAAAGCCTATAGCTTAGGCACGCGACAAACAAACCGATGTAAGAAATCGCTTTTGAGCCTCTGGAGGAAAACAAATTGGGCAAAAGAATAGAAGATAATAGACAATAATAGAAATGGCACTCTGTGTAGCTGCTGTACCATGACAGCATGTCTTTTGCAGAAAGACATGCCTGGTTTTGCCCATATGGCTTTTGAGAATAAGTGTCCTTCCTACTTTTTCTGGAGAAATCAAATCATCATTTCCCTTTAGCTGAAACTGGTGCCTCTTGCTCTTAGTTGCCATTCACTCTTGCTCTTTTTCCATAATTGTTTTTTTTTTTTTTTTTTAACTTGTGAAAAGGCTCTTTGACCTTTCAAGACTGGGATTAGACTTCAAAATCAGATTGATCTCAATAATAGATTTTATGAAGACTGGGCCCTCTGTTGTTCCCTTGCCACATCTCCAAATGACTCTTCGCTTACAGGTAGAAACTTTCATTTACAGGTGGCAGGGTGGAATAGTTTTCCATAAAGAACATAATTTCCTCTAAATACGTTTTTTTCTAAGCAAGGTAGAGCTTCCCCATTTGTATAATTCATATTTGATGAATAGTTGAATAAGTTGTGCTTCTTTGCATTGAATTGAGATGAGGGCTCTTACATTTCTCCCAGGCACATTGCCTGTGGCAAAATAACGGTTTGATCAGTATAGTATCTTTTATAGACAGTAGTGGAATGTTATCAGTTTACTTTTTGTGTTTTTTTCTCATGCCAATGCTGTAGGAAAGCAGGAAAGTTATCACTCAGGTCTGAGGAGAAAAAAATAACCCTGTCTGATCAACCTTCATGTTTTTGATACTTTCATTTCACCTTTGAGAGTATGACCATGGTCAGATTGAAAATGTCAGAAGTGGCAACAATATTTACTACAAAGATCATTTTAACAGAGGGTTAAAAAGCAGGACTTGTTATTTCTTTATAAGTATTGATTTGTCTAGTTTGGTGTCAGCTCATTACAAAGAGGAAGAAATTATTCTTGTCTTCAGATTTTTTGCAAACTACAACTTAAAATGGACATTTTTGTGAATGGACCCCTGCATGGCACTCTGTGCCATAGGGAAAGTCCCTTCCTGTAGACTCTTCTAGCTTGAAGTGTAGTCAGGGCTGGTTAGAAATAAAACCAGATATCTGATAAGACTGCATGCATGTTTTTATGCTGGTTCTTTGGAAAGTAGTCTCACTTCAGTTGTTGTACAGGTTTTGGTCCAAGTCAAGCTGTTTGGACACATCTCTCATTGTGATAATTCACATGCAATTTCCCTTTTCTTGATTTAATGAAGTTGAAATCACATCATTGTTGTTGAATGTATATACTTGCTAGGTAGCAAAGCTCTACTGAATTTTTTACATATTTAGTTGGTAACTAACACTTACTCACCAGACGGTAGTATCATTTGCTTATCTTGCCTTTTTTGGCTTCAGAAGCAAATAGCACAAAAATAGATTGGTTTGACTGAGGGAGAATATTTTGGCTGCTACTTGTCTACAGATGTTTGTCTAGGTGGTAGGTTTTAAAGTCTGTCTTCCTCCTGAGGGCCCTGTAGGGACTTTTTTTTTGCAGAGGCCCAAATAAGTCAGTAGAAGTTTCACTGTGCAGTCTGCTTTCTTGCTATCCTGCAATTCTGAGGACCATCAGAGGCTGCCAGGTTCACAGGCAACAGGTTTCCTACTAAGCAGGAGTTAGTACAGATGGTCTCTCCACCTACCCTGTTCAGTAAAGAAGGACCCACACTTTGTCCTATATTCCCTGCACTTCAACACAGTCGTAAGTAACAATGAACCTGACCTGCTATTTTAAAGGTCATTTTCATCCCTTCTAGATGACAGAGGTCAGTCTGCTTAGCTAATTGCACAGAAAAGCTGCTCTCTGAGTTATGTGCTCTATAAACAAGCCTTACTAACACGATGAATCACTGAAGGAGAAGAGGCAGGTCTAAAGTAGGGAAGTTTAACAATCTATTGTATCCTTCCCTTAATTAAAGGCTTGGAGTGAGGCTTATGAATGCGACATAGAGATAATGAACTCGTCTTCAGAGAGGGGGAGGAAAACCAGCTGTGGGTAGTCTTGGCTTTAAACGTGACTGGCAGAGTACCAACCTGGAACTCAAACAGTCCTCCACGCTTTAGCAGTCCAGATAGAGCACCTGGTTCCCACTAGGATGCTGGTACTTTATTTACCTGTTTATATGGAGGCCTATTTCTATTTTCTTGGAATTACATACAATTGAATTTCAGGCCTTTCTGGATTGATACAAAACAGCTGCAAGTAACAAAAGGGAAACAACTCTTTTTTTGTTAAAAAACTTTATATGATTATGTAGGAGGGATAACAAACGTGTGATATGAATAAAGATGCAATCATAAGAAAGATCTGTCTCTCAGGGGGTTAGAGGTTTATAGGACTAAGATCATACCTGAAAGTCATCTGCTGTGCCTATTGTGAAGGTCTCGACCTGCCCTGTTCAGTCTGACAGTAATACTTTCACGTTTGCCATTGTAAAAGAGAATGCGTAGGCAACCTTTCAGACCTACACTGCCACAGTGACAATTCCTGCAGTGTTCAAGAGATTGAATGAAGAGATGGGTATACATTGATACTCTTCATTTGAATCTCTTTAAATGCTTGTATTTTCATCTAAGCTTTTGCATTCTGGTTCCACTCCTCTGCTTACTGTAAATTAGAACTTTCCACCTCATTGAAACATTGTAGGGTGTTCCCTGCTCTCAAGGACAGACTGTGGAGGAATCTGTCATTTTTAAAGTCTCAAGGCAACAAGAGCCTTTTTTGGCAGAGGCAGACTGAGGCAGGAGCAGCACACAGACATTGATGCTGGGTACTTCTTAGTGGAGAGACTTCCTTCTGCCAAGTGCAAATGAACAGGCAGATCAGACTGGTTGCACAGGGCTGAAATGAAGCCAGATCTTAACACCATTCAGCATCAGCCAAAATAAAATATTTCCTTGCTTTGGAACCATTGGCAACAAGAAAGGGAGAAATATACCCTGTAAAATAAGTGTCCTTCAGATTGGTTGCCTCACGTAGTGGTCAGGGCAAAGACACCCTCTCCTAATGATGCCCTCGTGCCCTTCACAGAGACTATTGTCTTTATGGGTTGCCTGAAACCAACATTACTCACACAAACAATAACTGTGCCTGTTGTGTTTTAAAAGGGAATTGGAGCCCTTGAGAAACTTCAAACACCACACACACACACAAAAAAAATCCCAAACAAACCATTGCACAATAAAACATTTGCTGTATCAGCAGAAGGATATTGAATACAAGAAATCACATGAAGACAGCTTACAATAACGAGGTACAGCAATTTTTGTTCCTGATGCCACCACCAACCATGGCTTTTCTGTAGGGACACGCTTTCCTTTACAATGGTTGATGCTTAACTAGAATTTCAGATCAACAAAAACCCAGCTTGCAAACTCTTTTTCACTTCACTTTTCTCTCTCTTTGATACTTGAGAAAGACCCTTTTATTTCTTTCTTGCACCTGACAAGAAAAACTTATTTGATAGAAATGCAGATTACAATGGTTGTAGACCTGCACCACATCAAACGCTGTGGGAAAGCTCTTAAGATTTTTGTTCCAAGGGTTTGAAAAACAAAAAGCATATTAATTGAAAGTTTTAAGGGACGTTTTGTCCTGAAATGATTTTGCCCACAGACAAATATGAAAACAAAGCCCAGTAAATTTGTGCGTTTTACTGGCAAGAGAGTATTTCGGTGGAAAATGTGAAGTAGAAGACTATTTTTTCCATTTTGATCCATTTGACTCCACAGAAAAAGCTCAGTAAATTGTAACTGCCAGTACCTTTGCTGAAATGTGACATAAGAAACAATATAAAAATTAAGTACAGAAGTGAATGTCAGTCTCTGGTATTTTATACTTAAGAATCTTATTGCCTTGGAAGGTGATATATATTATGGCATCCTGATGAAACATTACTGTCTTATAAAGAAAACTGCAGTGCTAAATTTTCCAAACTACCATAAATGTAATTACCTCCTGCTGAGAATCTAAGTGCTTATTCATAGCATCATTACTTTTAGTCATTAAGTCTGTAATTTCCTTCAGAATATGATTTGTTCCTTCCTAAATCATAAAAGCCAGACCAAAAAGTTGTATTTGATTGGTCAGCATACAGAAATTTCATTACATTTGCTCCAAGCCACAAAGTACATGAAATCTTCAACATTTAAATTGCATTGAAGAAACTTCTGAATCCTGCCTGAGCTGGTAGGAAGTGCTAAGGAAGGAGAGCAATCCAGTCAAGGGAGAGGGAGGTGGGATGTGTCCATCTGTCCATCCATCTGAGCAGATTTTAACAGTGTGTATGAAACCCGCTGGCCAGTTCAGAGGGCAGGCACAGATGTGTGTCTATGTTTTCTTCTGCAGCAGCCAAGTTTCTGACTGTGCAAAAGGCCCATGAATGTTTGTGGTTTTTCTTATTGAATATGGGGAGCAGAATTTTTCTCCCTGTAAATTCTTCCAGCTGAACTTGCCTTCCCTTCTCAATGCAAGGGGTGTTGCTCACCTACAGGAACTTTAAGTCAATGTAACATTTTTCTTTTTGTTTCCTCTGTCTGCCTATAATATGAAGCAGAGAAGAGTCATAAAATGGTAGATAACACATCTTAATGGTAGGGAAATTTAAGTTTGATTGATCTTTGTTTTTAATAGCGGAAGCTGACTTAATGCTATGCAACAGTTGCTGGTGCATACAGCAAAGACTTCCCCATGTTATTATGCACATTGAATGTTAATATGGTATTTGCTTTTTTTTATTCAACTCAATTTGCTTCAAATTTTTCTCTTCCTTAACATGATTTTTTTTTTTTTCAAATTCTGTCAGGAAAGAAAAATCTTATGGGTTGCTAAGTAACTGTAGCAGTATCGCTGCAGATGTGCAATAGGCATATCTGATTACTATGGTGGTCTGCATTTTTTAAGTAAAAAAAAAATCTTTAAGTAAAATAAACATGATACTGAAGGCTACAATGGCCTGATAAAAGATGTTTTTTATCACCCCTAATGTTTGCAGCCATGTATACATTATATCAGCTGATAGCAGAAAGTTTTTGGGAGGGGTGGATTATTCCTGAATGGGTTATTTTAGTAGCATCAAGCACCATAAGACTACTTCTCCTTGGAGATTTATGCACACATCAGATATAACACACAGGTACTCTTGTCACACCTGGCTGCAGCTGAGGTGGGAGAGACTTTCTTCAGACCATACTCATGTTAAAACAGAGTAGGCCAGAAGTGGCAAGATCATGGGCTCTGATTTTTATCAGTTTCTGTAAACATTTCTAGATGAGTCTTTTCACTGGCCAAGTTCTGATACTTCTGCCCATGGAGGCTGGCAATTCCCCTTTGCTTTTGTCAGTACAGTACTCTGGAGTTTTAGTCAAAGTTTTATGGGAAGGTAATGTAGGTGGCTACCAAACTGAAATCTCTTAGGTCATTTGCATGGCTCCTTGCAGGTAGCGTGTGTGTTATTAACTGTTGCAGTTGTCCTTTCTGAATTCATTTCCCTGAGCACTGCAGACCTCCTTTGGCTCAGGGAAGTCAGGAATCCCCACACCAAGCAAGATCTTGCCCATTTCATGGCATCCCTTGGTAGTTGTTCACTGAACTGTGCTGTTGAGTGTGAAGTATGAGAGTTAAAATCCTATCAGTCATTAATTTGGGAGGAAAATAGCAGAATGCATATGTGACAGCCAATGATTGCTCTGCTGATAGATTCATTTTAGCATTTACTAATTTGGGCGTATTTGACTTTGTACGTCCATCAGGATTTTAATGTAGATTTTTAGCAGTAATCATATATAGACAGACTTTCTTCTTAGTGTGGAAGGAACAGAAGAGTTGTAATTGTTGACATTATTCAAAACTAATACATGGTATTTCAAAGATGTGGATATTGTGTTAATATTTAATTTATTGTAGCTGGGTTAGAAGGTTCCATTTATGTTGCTTTTTGTATTCAGTTTAATCAAATATATCCATTGAGTGTAGAATGTGGCATTTGAATTCTTTTAGGATATGTCTGCAGGAGATTGATTTTTGCCTGTGTTTGCAGAGAGTGAAGGAGTTTGCCCGTGTAATCTCCAAAAAGGTCAAATCTTGACTTAATAAATGTATGATTCAGGAACATAAAGCTCATTCTTTAGGACATCACATTAATATTTATTGGGGTTTGGATACTCCAAAGACCTGCTAATTAGCTACAGAGTCTGTTGTGTATTGGTTAAACTGGCTTAAATCCAGTTTTGCTCAAGAGGGATTAAAATTGCTCCCATTATGATAAATCTGCTAAGCAGGGGACTCATATTCCCATTAATTCCTATGGCTCAGATTAGTGCATAGGTATATCTTTCTGCCATGACTAATAGCTGATGGTGGTACTTGACATTTTTAATGCATTCAATGAAGAATAGTTCTAAGGAAAATCATCCCCTATTGCTGAGAGTGGAGTAGGAACAAGGCTGCAGTCAGGGAGGCCAGCAGGAGCTACACAGCTACATCTTGAAGAGGAACCAACTCTCCCTGTGTCATGTTCACCTTGTGCAGGAAGGGAACAAAGACCAGACACCTGGGCTAGGAGTCGCCTGAAGGAAATGCTCCCAGATATGGAGCTAACATTCAGTCCAAATTTTCAAAGTACAGAAAAACCAAAGATGGCTACTATGTTGAGAAAAGAACAGAAAAGCAACTTGGAAAGTGGAGCAGAGAGAAGAAACTACTGTCCAAGAAAAGGACTGTGCTCAGCTATAGCTGCAGTACTGCCCAGGTGAAGAATATATATGTCTATATAAGGTGCAAGACAATACGGTACAAACATCACCAGCTGAACTGAGCC
This sequence comes from Thinocorus orbignyianus, assembly GCA_013400375.1. Lineage (NCBI taxonomy): Eukaryota > Metazoa > Chordata > Aves > Ciconiiformes > Thinocoridae > Thinocorus > Thinocorus orbignyianus. Next base: position 421,942 of record VXBW01002127.1, read on the forward strand.
TGTAAATCCATAAGATTAATTCTGGATCTGGTCCAAAACGAGAGCAGCTATATTTGCGTAGTGCAGGCCCTAATCAAATATATCCTGCTTCTGGAGTCCGTTCAGTTGTTTCTCAAATACTTTTGATTACAGAGTGAGTGGGTTGGGAAAGATAAGATTAGATGAAGCACCTAGTAGTCTCGGTGTTTTTGTAAAGTGGGAAAGAGAATGTATGCAGTGTAGCTGCTGAAAAAAGACTCAGTGCCCTGGTAGAAAATTCCTAGAATTAGTGGGCTTAAGAAACACTTGCAACTAAAAAATCATGCCTTATGTTGAGGGAAGAAGCCACGGAGTCAAAATTGGGTTGAAAAAATAAGGGTGGAGAGGGTCTAAAAGCAAATAATTTGAGGCAGAAGGGCACTTGGCAGAATCACTTTTTTCTTCTTCTTTTTTTTTTTTTTACCCAAAGAAATATGGAGACTACTGCTCACAGGCATGCCATTAAAACGTGTAAAGCAATGTAGGGATGAGATTATGTTTTGTCAGCCCCAGCTGAGCCTGCTTCTTGACATTGTAGGTGGTGATATGGGACCAAGGTGGGGTAGATGGTGAGAAGGCAGGCTCATGTCTTGTGAAGGCACTGAAGAGGAGGAAGGAAAGTAAACATGTATGTATGTTTGAGGAAATTGAAGAGAATGCACTCAAATGTAACTGTAAGCATACCAGCTTAAATCTTGGAGGCACTTTCTGGACTAGTCAGTAAGAGATAAGTATTGATGGAACTTGCCTGACCTTGAATCAACAGAAACTTCTTTGTTTTCATAGAGCACGTAGCATCTGATAACAAGGTGATTCAGCTGAAGAACTTTGCACCTCTATGCAGTATCGTCAACATTGTGGTAAGTCTGGAGGGATAATGAGATTTTTTTTAAAAATTGGATGCGGCTGTGGGAACCTTAACTCCTGTAATTGTTCAGTTTGTTTTTCCTTCTGACAGGTATTATTCTAAAATAGAAAAATATTATTTCATAAAGCCTCATTTAAGCCCCATGCCCTGAATCTTCAGGACTCTCATCTCTCAGTGAAAGGGAGAATAATGGGCAGAAAGCTAACCCATCTGCATAAACTATTTACCTGGAACTCCTGATGGGGTAAAACCACAGAGAATAAAGTGCTCTCTGCTCTTAGTTATTGGCACACAGTGAAAAGTCAGCCAACAGAAAGCTTCATTTGCATCAACTTTCAACTCAGCACTTCTCCACTGATGCTTTTAAGCCACCATAACAGGAAGCAAATTTAAAACAGGTTTGGATAATGAAGCTGAACTTAGTGTAGAGTTTGGTTTGGAGTCCTTCTCCAGAAGGACTCTCCAAACAAAGTGAAGGTTCTTCCAGAAGATGAAGAGAGTGACATCAAATTTAGATTAGTTCCACAAAGGCCTCCTTTTTCCCCGAGCTAAACAGAGCTGAAATGGCCACCGTTAGCTTAACTGAAGGGCAGGGTTGGGCAGTGTCCCAAGGGACTGAAGCCTTTCCGCAAGCCCTCTTGGACAGTACTACATGATGAAAACCAGACACCAGCCAGAGAAGTGGTGGCTAACAGCATACATGCCTGCTGCATGCTCTTTCTAGTAAGTGAGGAAACAAAATAATGAACTACTTCTAAAACTAGCTTAAGGGAGTATATTGTGTATCATCATAAACACGTTGCTGGGAGCAGTGTTCAAGCTGAAGCTGTTTCTCTAATAATGATAATCTCTCTCTTCCCACCTCCAAGAATCTAGTGCTTAGAAGTGGGAACAATTTTTAAAGGTTCTCAGGGGATATATTTGGAGGTTCCAGAAATTCTAGCTGAGGGACTGAATTAGGGTATATGCTAAGAACCCAGAAATACATTGAAGTGGTCTTTTTCTGATTATTCCAATGAGCTGGGAGAGAGCTTATATGATTTGAAGCTTTTATTTCTTGCTAACACATGTTCATGCACACAATAGCATTCTATTGAATTGTATCCAGAAAATTAATTATTCTTCAGAAGGATTTTGGCTTCCTCTAAGGGCAGTCTCTACTTCTTTGCATTAGAGAAATCTTTTTTGTCTTTGTTTAACAAATAGGTGCAATGGGGAAATACTTGCCTGGGAAATTCCTGGAGGGAATAAGATGCACAATGATCTTGATGCTGCAGCCCAAGATAAATAGGACATTGTAAGACTCTTAGCAAATGAAAATGCAAATCACAGAAAAGTAGAGGAGGAAAAAATATATTCCCTGGCGTGAACATTCACAAAAGGGAGTGGGACTGGGAAGTATCTGACAAGCACATTATTTGCAGTCTCCTGCTAATTGAGTGTTATCTGAATTGCTTGCGGCTGTCATTCCATGACCAAATGTATTTGTAGATATGCCAGTAGCTTCAGAGGCACTTAACAGAAAAAATTGTAAGCGCTGTAGGGAGACTACAAGTAAAGGGCAACTGATGGAAGACATGTCCAGGAGGACTCCTTGTGCTTATTAGGAGTTATCCTTAAAATCTAATCAGTATGGTGTTAACTTATCAGTTACAGTTAAAGAATCTAACTGGAGTTTTCTTTGTAAACATGAGTTCAACTTACCAGTGTGCTTGACCTTCTCTACCATGTAACAGTGAACTACCACCTAAGCAATGACATTTAGGTAAGGCCAATGCAGAAAGGTAGCTGGTAAAGAAGGAAATGTTTTTAAAGGGTCTCAAGAAGTAGGTGTACAAATCTGAGACTTAGGAAGCAGTGAAAAAACCCTAAAGGGTAAAAGACATAGGGTGACGGAAGGACAAGAGGTAACATGCACAAACTTGAACATAAGAAGTTCCATCTAAACATGAGAAGGTACTTCTTGACTTTGAGGTTGGCAGAGCACTGGAACAGGCTGCCCAGAGAGGTGGTGAAGTCTCTGTCTCGGGAGACATTCAAAACCCATCCTGTCCAACCTATTCTAAGTGAACCTGCCCTGGCAGGGGGGTTGGAGTAGATGATCTCCAGAGGTCCCTTCCAACCCCTACCATTCTGTGATTCTGTGAAGAAGAGATGTGGAAACAATAAAGAAAGAAATTTGAGAAAAGATGTAAAAGAAGGAGGAGTAGGAAAGAAGGAAAGAAGGATTTTGCAACAGAGGAAAAGTTGGGATCATAGAGGGACAAATATGCAGAGGACAAATAGAGAATGGTATGAGAAAAGAGGCTAAAGTAAGAGAAATGTCAAAATAAGAATATGAAACAAAATTAACAACAAACTAGAATTATGGAATGAATGAATGAAAGCCATACCTAACACTGTGCTCAGTGAATGTTTCATACTATTTGTCTTAGGCTTTCTGACGAAACTATGTCATGATAAACCATGAAGCCTTCACGTGCCATTGACGCAGAGCAATGTGGATCGTTGCAAGATGAGGCTGTTTGCAACCAAACTGAAAATTGCTTTGCCTTCAAGCAGATGTGTTCCCAAGTTGTGATCCCCAAATGCAGCTCGAGGGTGCAAAACTACCTTGTAGATGCCCCCAAAAGCATTTCTTTCTCCTCCTTCTGTCTTTGCATGCTACTATATCACAGATCTGTGACAAATGTATGAGTCTGAAGGACTTTTAGAAAATAATTACATCTCTATAATTCATACTATTATTCAGCAGATACAGTTTAACCACTCTTCTGGCACATATGATTTTATTTCTTGCAGGCTGTAGGACACTTATGTATATTTTTAACTCTTTTAATGACATCACATATATGTTCATATTTATTTTCAACTAGAGATCATTTCACTTCCACAGTTTCTCCTTTTGGGAAAAACAGGGTTTTATGGAAACGGAGCAATAAAAATCATTGCATCCAACAAATTCTCTTTGAAATTTCCATTGTGTGAATACTGAGTAGGTGTTTTGGAAAAAAAAAACAACCCTCCAATTATTCCAAATTCTCCAAAATCAGATTTTCATTGAGGCATCCCACTGCCAGCAATGCCACTTACCAGCTGTCAGAGCCCATGATATATTGTATAGCTTGTGATGCTTTTGCCATGGGTTATTGATTGGGCACTGCGGTCAGCACAGCATTGGTGATTCTGCTCCTGCCTTCAGTTACAGCTTTCTGCAGACACGTGGATGTGCACATGCCTGCTCTAGCCATACCAGTGTGGCTCTGTTTTCAAAAGCATTAATCATTGCAGAAGAGAGAGGAGGATAATTGAAGTCCTGTGGGCATTTGAAATAGCTCAGCCCCACTCTATACTGTGAAGACTGCCCAGCTTTACGTGTTATGAGACAAGTCAAAAATGTTGTTTGAATAGAGTGTATGGGGAGAGGGAAATAGATTAAAAGCTACTCTCAGTGGATAAGCACCTTCTTCAAAGTAGCTGACTAGCAGTTTCTGTTTAGGCAGTAATTTGGGGCTGAGAGGATACTTTCAGATCTGCTCTTACCTAGCTGAGAAGAGAATGAGGGTATGGGAAGAGGACTTTGTTGCTACCTGTCTTGATGGTTCTCCTGCTTTCCAGCAGTGCTAATCTGGGAGGCTTGGGGACCTTCAGGGACACATAAATACCAGCTTTAAGGTAACAGAGGTCCAAAAAGGTAGTTACTTGACTCAACAGGGTTGTTTTTCCCCGAATCATAGGTTTATTCATTTCTACACCCTTATAAATGAAGTTCATTTTAGGTTTGTTATCTCACTCTTGAAGACTCCCAGCAGGTGCTGTTGGTGTAAAGTCATTTGGAAGATGACTTCTACCACAGGTTTATACAGCTAAATTCAATAATGTAAAAACCCCAGCAGAAGCTGCTATGTAGAGCTATATGTGCTTTAGATTATCCCAGAGAACAGCACTACTCACAAGCTATTATGGATGTATAATGTCTTCCATACAGTGGGAAATTGCTCCCATTCTAGAGATGTCATCTCAGAAAACCCAAACAAACCATACCATGAAAAATAATAATAATAATAAAAAAAAACCACCACAAGTGGGAATGGTTTCTAAAATGAAAAAACGGGTGGCAGGTTTTGGAGTGTCAGTAAGAATGAGAGAAAGAGTAGCATATGTCTTCACAGTTGCTGAACACCATGACAAGAAGCAGGGAAGAATTTAAAAAAAAAATCTATCAGAACTTTGAGGAACTTTGTGATATCTAACATGCCTCTCCTCTTGAAATGAAAAGATATGGTATAATCACCTTGGAACCAGTGATAGATCACAGCTTGGTCACTGCAACAATAAAAAACATAAAACAAAAGGAAGAGTATGGTGCAGTTCAGATGTATATGCCCTGAAGCTCTGGCTGTTTTAAATCATGGAGGAACACACACACACAATTCAGCTTAAAAGGAATGGCCCTGTTCATATAAATGCAGCAGAAAGTGTCCATTAAAAGAAATGAAATGTAATGATAAGCTCTGCCTACTATTATGACCAAACTGACTTCTTATTCTGCACCACAATTTATGTTCACATGAGGTTTCAGTCAAGCCATTTATTTTATCTCCTCTTCTGCTGTTTCAAGAAAGAACCAGGAAGATCATCTACAATTTTCTGTCATTTTAGACAAATACAATCTTGATGGCAGTGGCCTGAAGGGAAGAGCTGCCCACCTGCCAGAAAAGGAGGAGGACTCTTGGCATCTGGTGGCAGTAGAGGACTAAAGGGTCAGTTCTAAGATGCATGGTCTGCTGCCGCTGTTACAGGTGAGGTATCTCTCTTTGTAATGAACAAACTTAATTCTAATAGTAGTGAAGTTGTGTAGTTGCAATAAGTTCAGGCAAATCAGCTCATTTAAATGCGAGTTAGGGTGCAAAAGCTATAGACTGACAAGGGAGGACAGGAAGTCTATTTAATAAGTCTGCTTTGAGCAGCAAAGACCCCTGCGCAGTCCTGTGTGTTACAGGCACTCTAGCTGGAGAGCAGAGAGAACTGAGGAGCAGGGACCTTTAACAGCTGCAGTGATTACTCACATGAGCTTGGAGCTGCAGAGTCCCTTTGGAGCAACAGGGCAGGTGAGGCAAGAGGCTGGAGGCACCAGTGGAGGCAGCAAATGATGATCAGCTTGGAGCTTCAGGATCTGGAGGCCTTGCTTGCATGGGCAACACAGCCATTATGAGGTGCTACCATGGGATGAGGCCACAGGAGACAACACGAGATGAAAAAGAAGGACTTTATATACTTGCATTTTTTTTAGAGAAATGGTTATTTGTTACATGCTATCCTATCACCCCATTAGAACTTCTTTCTCCACTTTTCAGTGAAATACTGTTCTAATATTTGAGTTCATCTGTCATTTACAAGTGGGAATAATTATGTCAGTTTTATATTTTCAAGTTTGAAATTATCTATTTTAACTGGTCTTTACTAGAAACTCCTGAAGTTTGAACATTTTTGCTGTCAGTAAAAGCCTGACAGAAGGGTTATATTCCCCCCTCTTCATAATTACGGTATTTTCTGAAGCATTTCGCAGTTAGTGTTTGGATATTAAACCCTAATAAATACTCAGAAAAGTGTGAGAAGTACCATATGCTGCATGTACTTCCACATACTACAGGGCATTGCTGAATCTTCAAATTTGTCCTTAAATTTTATGTGCCCATAGCTCTCTTCTTACTGCTTGAATACGCGCTCTAGCTATTTCTACAAATATACAAATACTAGGTCATCAATTGCCTTGAAGTTGTTTATAGCATCCAGCATTATGTTAAATGCTCCTGCCATACCCAAAAGAGTGGCTTGTCTTTTAGTGAAGACTTTACAAGGTGTAAAATGAGGCACCAGAAAGACACCAAGTGGTTGGTAACCTGAGAGGGATTTACGTGAGCAGACTGCATTCCTCCCACCTCCCTCCATGCGGAGTCACAGATGTATTACAAGCATCTCTACCAATTGCATCTTCCTTAGTCTATGTGTGAGTGCCTGGCAGGATATTCTTCACATCTTCTGATGACTTTAAGACGCTTTCTTTCTCTTGCGTTGAAATGCTTTGGAGTAACTCATTTTGAGGACTAAGGCTCAGCTCATTTGTTACAACCTTCCTTTAAAGACGAGAAGAAAGCATGAAATATAGGTTCCTATGTCTACCCTGGATATCAGCTATTGCTTGTGGGAGAAATTAAATAGATTGCATTTTCATTTTTTGCAGTCTGAAACAGCTGATGGGATATGCAGATGTGGTAGGTCCTTAAACTATGCTAAATTTCAAAAAATAATAGAAAAAAATACACCGGAAGTTACTGGTAGTTCAGGTATGATTTTAAAAAGATACTGCACCCACTATTGGTTTAACTTACTTTTATTTTTCTTTGAAATATGCATGATTTACTGTATCAGTAATACGTGAAAATATTCCTTGTTCTTTCTTAGGAAAGCAAAGTTTCTCTTAACACTCCTATCTATAGTCTCTGCCTACCTTACATTTGGACCCTGACACATAAATCTCAAGTTGTGGTTTGCAGCGTACATCAAGATACTCCTCTGTAAAGCTGTATTTCTGTAAAGGCCTCTACCATGTACTAATTTCAAGGAAGAGAACGCTTGTCTGTTATTTAGATCACCGTACTTTTCTAGCCCACTTTCCAGTGTCAAAGTTTCTAAGTAATCATCTGTTACTTCAAATAATATAAAAATAGCATGTCATTACCATTAAGCATCAACTGCAAGGATTTAATTTTAAACCATTTCTTCTTCCTCTGACTGAAGAAATGCCTCTGTGATAATTTTTAACCTTTCATCAGTGTAATTGCTAAATAATTAACAATGGCTAAATTATGAGAACCTGAGAGATTTGAAAATTATTACTGAAGGATGTATTTCACTGGAGCAATGACCTATACAAATCTGTTTCAAAATAAATGTGATGTATATTCACCAGCAGTAGTAGCACAAATTCTTTGTATGTGCTAGATCTTCTGATATATGCTTATGCCTTAGACACAGCTGCCGCTGGTCCTATATCAAGGTGTAAAGACCCATCTCACTGCAAAGAATTACTTGTGTGCTGCAGCTGAGCTCTGCTTCCCCAAGGTTACTTCATAATGCTTTACATGTCTTCGTTTCCACTAATACAAATTACTTATTCCACAGAATAAGCCGTGGAAAACAATGTAAAGGCTCTATAATCCCTTTCTATTTTTGTAGCAGATATTGAGTACTTCCTTGCTTCTGCTAGCTGAGCTGATTAACATGCTCAGGATTTCTGCAGTTTCTCCACTCTCTCAATGAGCTCCATGTGCTGACTTTGGATATGTCTTTTATGCACACTTAAGGAGCTGACAGTCACTAGCCTCTCCATCCTGTCCCATCTCTGAGAATCATGGAGTTTTACTCACTCTCCTTTGTCTCCTAAAGTGGGTATGCTTAGAGGCTGCACACAGATCCGATGGGATCTTGATGACCTGCTAATCTAGGTGCCATCAACACGTGGCGCCTTATATCCTCTTCTGCCCTTCTGTTCCAGGCACTCCGATTCATTCTCCACTCACCCCCGTTTTAACAATCCTTCTGCAACTCTCTACATAACAAGGGTAGGCACACGGGAAGGAACTCCAGGTATTTATTCGTGGGGGGAGAAGATCGAGGGCAGGAGAAACCATGGGAGCATGATGTGTAAATATAAATCTGCAAGCCTGGCTGCTCCCAAAAGGAATTATACCCCCTCCGCCCCGCTCCCTTAACCGTCAGTTAGTATACATAGTGTTGTGGTGACACTACTAGGACTCCCAGATCATGCCTATGTCTACAGATATTCTTCAGGTCCTTCCAATAGTTTTGTGGTAAAGTCATCGAAAATTGTCCGTTGCTTTCACTCCCCATTTTGAGGGTGTGGATTTATCTTACATCTAATTACATAATGCACCTCCCCTTCCCACAATATTCTTCTTTTCAGTTGCATCATGTACCTTTAGTGGTGGATGTGATTTTACAGCCAGTGGCTGATGCAATTACCCTTTGAATTGCAGTTCCCTCCGGTTTCACTCAAACCTCTCCACAGCCACTTCTTTCTTTCTGCATGCTTTCATCTATTGCTGTGCCAGTCATATCCAGTCAAAGTTTATATAATTTTTTTTGGCTGAGGGGTTTTGAGCGAAGTAGTAGCAGAGAGCTTGTTTTGTTTTATTTTTCTGCTAGAGGTTCCAAGTTTACTGAATTACCGGTAGTGTCTATACAATCCTAATGACCCTTCACTCCTGTCACTTTATTTATGCCTTTGAGCTGTTTAAATCAGGGGCACCTGCCTGGAAACAAAGAGAAGTGGCTGTCTGAGTGTTTTCACAAATAAAAGTAATGTGTCTATTGCTTCAGCTATATCCCCACCACTTCCTCATGGAGTATTTAGCACAAGGGTGTTCAGCAGGCCCTGGCTTTGTTAAACACCTGCTCAGCAAATCTGCTGAGTACCGGAGGCCTTGGGAGTACAGCAGCCCATTAACACTCGCTTTTGCAAAGGCTGGTCTAACACTAATACAGCAGTTGTGATCCTCTGTGAGAAAGTGCTCTAAATGCAAATTTTAATCAATGCCATTTCCTCATAAATCAGTCCCTCCAGCTTCCTAATTATCAGCGCTAGGCTCTGAATTGTCATTACACTTCTGATATTGAGGTTCCGACTGAAAGCGGTATCTTCCTGTGCTGCACAGGAAAGGATTATCACTTTGCTGCTCTATCAGGGATCTGAGTGTACAACATGAAGCTGATTAGCCTGCCTTCCTCTCTCCTGTGCACAGGATTCCACCACTGCAGCTTCCCTACTGTAAAGCTACTTATTTTTCAGTCATCTTTTAAAGAAAGCCCAAAACCTACATGACGCCTCTGCAGTGCTGTCATTTACAGCTCTTTTAAAGAAATGCCAAAATGAAAGTTGAGCCAACATAAGGCTTATTTTATTACAAAGTCCATAAATGATGTGGCCATAACTGCTGTTTCCCTTTCCTCCTGTGCTAATGTTTTTGCAGCCTCCTGCTTTTTCTGAACAACTGAAAACCTCTAGATCAACAAAAATTTTCACTGGAATGGCTTACAGATGTCTAAGCTTTCAAAATCACTGTGAAATAATTTCCCTCCTCAGTAAAATAGATGTGAAATTTGTTGGCAAGCAAATGCATGTTCTGCTTTGTTATGTGTAAATAGAATTTTAAAAGGAAGTGTGATTCTTGTATTATAATTGTTTCAAAAATAATGGTGTGCACCCTGTTTCTCTTACCGATAAGCAGAGCTTATTTATTGATTTAATACTGTAAAAATAATTATAAGCTTTTATTAGGTTGTTTAGTTTCCTTATGATTGCATGTAACCTTGTAATACCTAAGAACTATATATATAAGGTTTATTATTGCTCATGTTTACTGTTAATAAAATAATAAAAGAGAATATGATCATATTAAAAAATTACAGTCCTTTTACTGCAACAAATGGCAAACATTTTGCATATTAGAAAATTTATTTTTGATTCTTTAAATGGATAGTCTTAAAGGGATTTTTTGCAAAGCAAAGAGAAAAATCTTTCCTTTTGCATTTAAACCTGAAATTAAAAATGTAGATTGTATTTTAAAAGATTGTGCTGCGACTCAGCACTCAGGATACAGTAGTTTATTAATGACTTTTGAAGGCATGCTCTGTCAGGGAAGCCTAAAAAGGTAATTGAAAATAAAAATGCATGGCAGCCACTGATAAAAGTAAGGATATTAATGAATATTCAGAATAGAAAAACTTGAAATCTATTCAAGGATGAAAAATTTGAGGCATAATCTAGATTAAACTCAAATACAATGTTTTGCTTACCTACTAGAACAGACCTTAGGGTTTTGTTCGATTTCTGTTTTGCTTTGCTGCTGATTAGCTGCTGCAAATGTTTAAACTGCGTATCTGTGTCCTGCTCTGTGAGAGACACAATGAAACTGTGCATTTTCAGGCATGATCTGGGAAACAGTCCCTACACTCTGGCTCTGGGGAGTGAACTCTGCTAAGAGCAACTCGGGTCTGGCCTCTAATGTTTGCTTTACAGAACAGAGACAACCAAAGACAGGTTTGTCAGTTTGATTCGTATTTCATGCAGCTAAAATCTGATTGTGCTATTCCAAAAGACTTCTAGTCATTAGAAATCCGATTTAAAATCTTTTCTATTGCTCGTATACTTACCTGCTTTATAGGTGATCTAAAGCCCAAACCAGTGGAGCTACAGAACTGTTTGAAATGAACAGGGCTTGTCAGTAATGGCTACCTATACAGGTAGCCTACATACCTACCTATACTCAATTAGAAGACTAAAAATATGTCAAATTCTGCAGATATTTTACTCAAACAAGGAACTTCATATACACAAGTAGTCACCTTGAATTATAAATACAAGAGAACTAATTATGCTTATGAGGCTTAGCGGACTGGAACAAGAATTATGAAACGGCTTTTCTTCCCATTCTATCAAAAAATAGTTTAATTTCTTACACCGAATTGAAAATGAAAAAAGAATGAAGGAAGAAGTCATACGTAACTGCTTGGGAAATCTCTGCACAGCTTACAAATTTTAACTGATCTCAAAACGTTTCTGTATTACTAAATATTACAGCAAATGGGTAATCTGCTGTGTGCTGCCAGAGGTTGGGACACATGTTCAAAAACTGGAATATTGGAGGGCCCTCAAAGTTTGCTGGTTGCACTCAAGTGGAAGCCATTTGAAGAATGGCATAGTAGCTGGTTAGAAAACCCTAGCTAGTCAAATTTGCTGGGTAACAGAAAAACGTTTGAAGATGGAACTACTGAAGTCAAGGATTGATACTAGGAAAAGGCATAGAGGTCTGGCCAAGCAGTTAGAGGGAAGGGCATGTATGACTTAGCAGGAGGGATTTACTTTTTAACTTAAGGTAGAGTTGGAAGAATACTTCTTTTGGTGAAAGTGCTGACTGAACCTGAGGGGGAGAGAAGTAAGTTATTTTTGATTTTAGCTTTCTCCAGCCTGGTTGAATATGTAGCTGCACAAATTAAAACTCACTGTGCAAAGGCTGTGGTAAGAGGGGCTGGTGCAAATGAGGTCAAGGCTTATCAGTCTCTGGCCTGAGATGACCAGCCACAGAGGAGAGCCTGCCTACAGGTGGGAGGATGGAGAGACACCATCTTCCAGGGGACAGAGACACGCGTAGACAGGCAGTGTGGGTGCAGAGAGAGAATTTTGAGCTAAACCCAAAGCATGTTTAGAGCAGGGAAGAAACCAAAACAGAGGAATGCATAACAAAGCTTCTACTGTTAGCTAAAGGCAAAGCTGAGAAGGCTGTTTACTTCCCCTAGGGCAGGATGCTGAAATGATAAACTCTAGGCACTAAACAGGCCAGCAAGTTTGGAGGTCAGAAAAAGATTTCACTTGAGCTAGTGAGGATGTTGATGAAGCTGCAGGGGAAGAGCTGGCACTAGAATTGGTGGCAACAACTGGCAGGCATAAGGACGTGTTTCTGTGAAGAGGTAATATATGGCCTAGACAGTACAGAAGCCAACGAAAACAGACGAGGCCTGTTTATCCTAAGGAAGGTTTAAAAGAATGTTGTTGGTGCTGGCTGCACACACTTAGTGTGCTCATGAATTTTAAGCAGGAAGGTTCATTAGGACAATTTGCTGCAATGTCAAGATGTGGAAAACTCAAATGTTTCTTGCCAGTCTTAAGAATTCTAACTTTCTGTAGTTTTGTTCCCCCTATTTTATTCCAGATTCTTATCATACAGGCTTTCATAAATACAGGTCAGCAAATTATAAGCAAAATATTTTCTTTTAGGATAAAAGGCTTACAGTGGTCTGTTTCCAGTTGCTGATTGTAATTAGAGGACGTACATGTTTTACTTATGGCTAAAGTATGAAAGATAGCCACAATCATTTATGAAAAAGCATTTCGGAGAAGAATGAATGAAACTAGCACAGTCCTTGCACACTGCTTAAGCAAAGCAATCACACAGCTCTACATTTATTGTGTTGTTTCAAATATCAGAGCATTCCACATCTACCTCTGATTCAGTTAAACTGGGTGTTTCCAAAATCCTGAAATGCGACCCTGTGTAGAAATAAGCAATAAAAGTCAGCAATAGTATCAAACTCTTACCAAGCAGTACATCCACTAGATAAGCACAGAACTTGAAAAGCCCTGGTTCCAGATCACCATTTCATTAAGTACAAATTCTGCTTCCAGGCAAAACCTGAAAAGGAATAGAACCACGATGGGTTTGCTGAAAGATGCAAGAGTATGATGTTGTAAATAGCTATTCCTTTTCTGTAGAGCCTGAGAACAAATATAACAGCTTGAATAGCTCACCGTAAAAGGATCTACAAACCACACAGATTGACTGGCTGGATTTGATGGGTAGGTATAGACAGGCTGTCGTGACAGTTGAGAGTTGGCTGCTGCCTACCCTGCACCAAACTGTGGGAGAGTCCACCCATCTCCTGCCTCTCTGAGGCTAAGCCAGTTAAATATCAAGAAATAACTAAACTTCAGCCCTTAGTGCTGAAGCATGAAGTAGGTATTTAAATACCTTTACTACCATTACAAGAAAGATACTATTAAAGCAATAAGGTACTTATCAACATTTGTTATAGCATAAGAAATCAGCTTGTATACAATCAAAATGACTAATTTTAAATTTCTTACCCAAAGTAAACACAGAAATATTTTCTACCCCTGCCGTACCCTAACAGTGGAGTTGCACACATGTACTTGAGCTGCCTCTGACTGCAGTCCCTGAGATTCCTTTCCTTTTATCTGGATGCATCTGATAAATTTCCTTATAGTTAACAGTACTGAAAGTTTAATTCATAGTTCATAGGGCTCTTAACCTGCTCACTGGCTCATAGGATTAAAACGAGGCGTTTTAACGATCCTTTGTTTAAAAAGGATCATTTGCTGAAGTAAAATTTGCTGAGTCTTTAAGGGAAGGGAGTTTATCTTTTGGGGTTTTTTAATAGATAGAAATGTAAATTTTCATGTTTTGTAAAATTGTTACAGACAGTTACTCAGTGCATTATAACATTCTTCAGCAATATTTGCTTTTCTGAAATTTTTTCAGTATTACCTTATTAAGTAAAAACTGTTGTGTGATTTCCTTCATCTCTGCCCTATTTTTTTTCCCCATCTCTCAGCATGAGCTGTTCTGAAATTATGTTCATGTACTGGAAGACAACATGCCAAGTACCTAATTTAGCACTCAACAGTTACATCCAAATTTCAGTTGTTGTATAACACCAAATACTGTAAAGATAAAAAGTTCACAAAATCCTTGCCTCAGTCTAGAAAATTATCAGCACTTCGGATTAGACAGTACTATTCATGTTCCATTTAAATAGTCCCTTATTCTCAAGGTGGCCTGAATGACTTTACAACCTATTTGTAATGTGTGTGAACTCTGTGAATAAGATTGGTCTTGAAGCCTGACTGCGCACGACTTCTGATGTATGTGTGCAGAAAAGTGACATAGAAAGAAGTTTACAAAATACTTGCGAACTATGCAAAAAACAACATAACAAGGACCAAAGAGTGGGAGTTTACAACACCTCTGTGGGTTAGAAACATGTCCCACAATTAGACTCCATGGGCTTTTGGATCTGTTTGAAAATCTTGGCCATTCTGGCTAAGATATCAGAAACATTTTAAAGTTAAGGGTAAATCAAATAAATTATATTTGAGACAGTTCTTTCAAATCCACTAGGTTTGTACACAACAGTTTTGATAAAGCAATGAGAAATTACCTCCACATATTCAAAAGTAGTTTATTTTTTAACTATAATTACAGATGTAATAAATTTATTTCGTAAGACATTTGGGGTTTTAGCCATGAAATTCTGTCTTTCTGATAAGGATTTCTGACATGCAGGCTGAACAAGCACTCTTCTACACCAAGGCGACAATTTAAAGCTCCTAAATGCTTAATAAGCATAATAAACTATAAAGTCATGATTCTTTAAGGGCATCCATAGACTAGCAGATGCAGTGGTAAATTTTAACCAGCTCAGCCACTTACTCCTAAAAATGGCATTTCTCTGAGAGTGAGGAGCTGTGGCTTGTTGCCTCTAAAAATAGCACATATTTCTTATCCTCTTTCAATTCACTGTTGCTAACAATGATTGTGATTAGTGTTAGTATATACCCTGGAAGCCAGCTGCTGTTTGTAAAGTTAGAAATCCAGGCCATATGAAGAGGGACCTATACAAAGAATGCATTTAAAATCCAGAACTGATCAGTTCTTTTTAACATGGAAAGACTTGCTATTCAGATGCTACAGGGAAAAAAAAACTTATTGGGAAATTCCTGTCAATTTATTTTTTCTCCAAATGATCCCCATTCTGACCCTGAAAAAAAACTACAAAAGTTTTCTCAAGAGCATGCTTGTTAATGCCTCCTCGTTAGAACTTTTGAATGTAAATCTAGTGCAAGCAAAAATGATGGTGATACCAAATGTAGCTTATTCTACAGGCTAACGTTAACTAAAGAGTGAGCAAGTTGCTGGGAGATGGTAAGTAACTAAGCCTCATTAGAATATCTTTCTTTTTTTTGGTGCAAGCAGAAGAAAGCAGCATGGAGCTGCAAATATGGTTCCAACAGAACATTAGGTGCTTTGTACAGGAATCGTTCAAAATGATAACTAGTATGTTAAGTACAGTTGTTCCTTTCTTCAGCAAGCACCACAGCAGTAACCCTTGATCAGATTGAGCCACCCAGTAAGGCAGTATGCTGTAGACACCCCACCAAACCTGCTCAGTAGTGTGGCACAAGCACCTAACGTGACGGGTAAGCTGGTTCTCATCTCCTTCCCCTGCAGCCACAGACGTGACCTGAGACATGCCCATCTCTATTCTGCTGTCATGTACCTTCTGACTGAAGCTACAGAGACAGGATCGAGATCCATAGCCTTGTTATTGCACATGAGACCCAGGCCAGACCTGGTTCCTGTGTAGAAAGGAAGCCATTCCCCCTGTATTATGGAGGATTGGGGTCTATTGCCAGCTAGAAACCATTTCTCCTTCACAAGATGAAATAAATTTGTGCTCATGTTTAAGAAACCTGGGCAGCAAGATACTGACTGCAGATAGTGTTTCTTCTCATTAAACATTTCTTAGGTTGCTGCTCAGGCAATACAGCCTTTAGGCTTCTATTTTATTTTATTTTTTACAAGAAAACCTTACTTCCTCAGTAAGAAGGAAAGGACAAGCTCTGAAGATTGTATTTTATAGAAAATAAAAAAGTAATTAAACAAGGTAATAAAAGTCTCTGCAGATTTTGCTGCAGGACATACAATCCAACAACCTCTAGTATCTGGAAGGATATGATGAGATCAGATTATACTTTATTGTTTCTATGTGAGCACTACGAAGCATATGAAAAAAAAAAAGACACACACACACACATCCTCCCCAGTTTCTTCAGAATCTTGCAAAGATTCATACTGCTGTCTCTCATTACAGACATGTCACTCATGCAAAGACCTTTATAAAACAAAGGCTTTCTCTTTTTTAAAAAAATAATATAACTGAAGAACTTCAAAATTATTGCCAACACAAGATAGCTATTTAAAATATTGTTTTATACACCCTTTGATAAGTATGAATGTAATAAAACAAAGATCCTTCAAAACCTGTTAGGCACTGCCTCCACAGAGTGCCAAGCTTTCAGCTCGTGCTAATCAGTAAATGCAGTCTCACAGGTTTGGGCTATTAGGGACTCGAGTTTCAGATTCTATTAAGAGCACAATATAAGGCTTTGTTGCTGATTGTTTCAGAAGAAAACTAGTATTTGTGTTTAAAAGAATATTTCAAATTTTTATGCTAATAGCAGGTGAATGTGACTACCTTCAGAAGGCAGTGAACAGTAGCTCACATATGGAGTACAGTTGCAGATCTTTTGTTTATTTCTGTGATGTTTTGAATGTGCACTGAATGCTTATAATTCTGTCACTCCCACTTCCCAAACCTCCTAATACTGTTTATCAACATAGAAGGGACTTTTCCTACTGTTTTGCCAATATGAATCTGGCTGTATGACAATCTCATAAGGCTTTAAAGCAATAGATGCTGCTTGCCCATGAATACCATGATACAATCTTATTATGATTATACAAAACATTCTCCAGTTTTTATTTATAATTCATCACTGCCAGACTACACTAACCACACTGCATATAGTTGTTTGTTTATTTACTATATATACAATTCATGAATTGCAAAGGTCTGCAAGTTACATATCTAGCCACTTAGGCTGGCTAGTGCTGGTTTATACTAATTTAACTACTCACAGTCATTTTTGTACTACAGGTAAAAAAGGCTGTCAGCAAATAACAAGCAAGGCAGCAGAGTAAATCCCTCCGTCTGGGTGGGGGTTTTCTCCGGCAGTGACTCCCTGGGTCTGGTGGCAAGTGAAGCAAGAGTGAAGGTGCACAGCGGACCCATGGGGTGCTGCACAGGATGGCCACTGTCACACCTAGTGGAGCCTGGGACCAGTGTCATGGTGATGAGCTGGTGCCCACTAGAAGTGTACGTGGGGGGTTGGTTTGTTTTTCTTTGAAGGCTAATTATTTGGGAAGTGCAGCAACTGAAGCTGGAAGCCGTAACTCCACTGTGAGGGCTCTGCTCTGCCTGTAACAAAGGCTCTGTTGTGCTGGCACGAAGCACAGCGCCCAAAGCTCAGGATGTTTTCAGCCTATTTACTTTTATTTGTATTTGAATAAATCTGGTATGGCTGCTGGAGAATAATAGCATATATTGAGGCCTGTTTTAATCAAATGGATCCTTGATACAAGAACGGACTGTGATTTCTTTCTGCTGGTAGTTTGCAAAGGCAATTAACTACAACTCCAAGCTGCCAGTATGACCTTAAACAAAATGAATCATCTCAGATTCTGTCCTGGCAAACACTCAGCAGAGTATACACAGAAAAGTCAGAAAACCTTTTGCAATATTTTGATACTCAAACTAGCACAGGTCCAGACAGAACACAAACGAGAATGATTTTTGGGTGCTCTGTCTTAGAGGACTGGAAGTTCCTGCAAGAGTCCTGCCCCTCCTCTCTGTGGGAGAAGAAGCCTCCTTCAGTCACAGAGAAGAGATTCCAGCTGTGACCAGGAAAACAGAGACAAACAAGTTGGGTCTGTGATCTTTGGGCCTAAATTTCTGCTATTCTCTCCAAAGTATCTATGAGAAATTTTATTAGCACTAATTAGTTCATGCCTACTGAAAAGTTTGAGATCCCCAAGCCAAACCAAAGTGCTCAACCTTGTCATAAATAGAGGTACTTTCATTTATTATATAGGCTGTGTGACAAGAATGGTACGCAGAATGTAATGCCTGCACTGCAGAGGCTTTTAGAAGTGTGAAACGACAAAGAAAAACTCAGTATGGCAGTCAGTGATAGTTTTCCCTTTGTTGGTTTTAGCTTTTCTCCTTTTAAAGATGAAAGACACGTGTCGGTGCCTTCGATTAGGTTTTCACTTATGCTGGACATTAGTGCTGGACATCACATCACTGTGTTCTGAAATACTGTTTGTCCTACAGTCAGAGATTACAAAGATTCAGCCTGTGGAATCTTCAGTAACTGCTGATGAATAGTGTAAGCTTCTTTCTGTTGTCTTACCTTCTGACCACAAGGGCACAATAAATAAGCATAAATGTAGAAGAGTGACCTAAAAGTTGTATGTGGTGCATTCTTAAACCATTTAGTGCACACAAATATTTTAAAAATTTTCCTCTATTAATTAAGTACAAAATAATGTCTATGGCTCTCTACAGCAATTACTTTCAGTGGGAAGCTGATTAAGATTGCTTATCTCTGTTTATTTCTAAAGGTTGTTAGGGAAACTTTTTGCTCTTCCACTTGTTTTGCTGTTGCTGTTTTAAGTGTGCTTTCAGGAAAGACCTGAGAGAGAAGGTATATTCTTGAGGCTGACAAGCCTCCTCTGAAAATTTAAATGACAATTCTTTATCTCTAGTTCTTGCATGTCCAATGAATTGTGCTACAGAGAGGGACAGCTTTCTGAGTCAGTGGAGGCCAGGGATGAGGTCAGTACCACAGGCGTGCTCCGATGGTGCTTTGAGGGCGATTCCTAGAGCTCATGCTGACTGGCAGCTACTGGGAAGGGAACAGTGGCAGTTTTGCAAACTACATTTTAAGGGGAGAAACCAAGCTTACATGACATGGTTCTTCTATATGGAATAAGATATAGTAAATGATATACAGTCGCTCTGCAAATAACAAGGGAACTGTTAAGACAGAGCTTGCAGAAGCCAATTTGGTTTTCAAGAGACACTATGTAGCCTAGAAATGATGTGTTCAGCAAGAGATTTAAGACTGACAGCAACTTGACCTGGGCCACTTAGACTGAAAGCAAGACAAGTGGCTGGCTGGCTTTCTCCATAGCATTTCTTTCCACATTTTTTCTTGTATTATTTCAGCCTTGGCATGACAGTTTCAGGATGTTTGTCCAGAAACCTGGATGGGTAACAGGTTGCAATCTGTGGGAAACAAAACATGCGTTGGTTGCACGATTACCGCAACGCCAACAGCAAAGAGCCATAGGTGAAAGCCAGTATCTGCCTGAGGTGTCACCACCAAATACACATCCTCCAAATTGCAACCCGTGACTCCTGCCAGCACTAAAATTTCGGTAGCCGGCCGGACACCAGCCTGTCCCACGCCGGGTTATTCCTAACGGCCTCCCGGCTCCTGAGAAGCGGCCGGGCCTTGCCGGGGGGCCGCGGCCTACGGGGCGCAGCGCTCGGCACCCCCTAGCGGGGCGGCGGCGGCGGCCCATTGTCTCCCGGCGGGGTGGGGC